>VUQH01089715.1:0-10457 GCA_015106775.1 Etroplus canarensis | reverse complement strand
AATGTTGGAGTGTGTCTGTGGGATTTTTTGCCCATTCATCCAGAAGAGCATTGGTGAGGTCAGACACTGATGTTGGACGAGATGGCTTGGCTCTCAATCTCTGTTCTAGTTCATCTCAAAGGTGTTGGATGAGGCTGAGGTCAGGGCTCTGTGTGGGCCAGTCAAGTTTTTCCACTCCAGACTCATCCAACCATGCCTTTATGGAGCTTGCTTTGTGCACAGCGCACAGCCATACTGTGCCAACACCAGAAAAACAACCCCATATCCCTCATCCACCAAACTTTAAAGCTGACATAATGGAGGTGGTCATACAGCACTGTGGCCTCACAGCAAGAAGATCCTGGATTCCCAAATTCCCTCACCAGTTGGGGCCTTTCTGTATAGAGTTCGCATGTTCTCCCTGTGCATGCATGGGTTCCCTATGGGTACTCTAACTTCCTCCCACAGTGAAAAGACATGCATACTGGGTTAACTGGTGATTCTAAATTGGACACAGGTGTGAATGTGAGCATCAGCCCTGTGTTAGCCCTGTGATAAACTGGTAACCAGTCCAGGGTGTACCCCACCTCTATGACAGCTGGGTAGGCCCCAATCCCTCTGCAACCCTGAAGTGGATAGGCAGAAGAAAATGAATGGCTAGATGGACAGTCAGAGCAGTCAGGCAGGTAATGCTCTCCTGGCATTCACCTAAACCAGATTTGTCCATCAGACTTCCAGATAGAGAAGTACACAGATCATGTTTCCACTGCTTCAGAGTCCAGTGATGGTGTGCTTTACACCACTCCATCCCATGTTTGCAATGAAGCTCCCGGTGTACAGTCTTTGTGCTGATGTTAATGTCAGGGGTGGTTTGGAACTCTGCAGTTATTGAGTCAGCAGTTTATTGAAGATTTTTACGCTGTATGTGCTTTCAACACTCGGTGACCCCGCTCTTCTGCTTCCACTTTGCAATAATCCCACTTACATCTGATGGTGGAATATCTAGGAGGGAAGAAATTTTACCAACTGACCTGTTGCAGTGGTGGCATCCTATTACAGTACCATGCCGGACTTCAGTGAGCTCTTTAGAACACCCATTCTTTCACAAAGGCAGACTGCATGGCTAGTTGCTTGATGTGGCAACGGGACTGAAAGAAACACCTGAATTCATTGATTTTGTCTACATCGTGTATATTGTAGTTGCAGTTGGCTAAATCCACAAAGGGCAGCAGCAAAGAAAAGTCATAATGAACAGACCAGTACTTTTCTACTCTGAGCATTTTTTATTACAAGCAATGCTATATATTTTTTTTTTTTACCTTTAAGTACCTTCTGATTATAACAGAAACACCCAAGAACTAGGGGAACCAGTGATTTAACCACCAGCCTTTTAAATGGCAGATACCTCCTGAGCCACAGTTGTCAAGCTTTATGATATCACTACCCTAGGTTGTAGGGTTCCCCCACCTGCCAAATCTGATTTTAACCACCTTAGCTCTTCCAAGTACCTAGAATCTAAACTTAGGAAAACCTTTAATTTTTCTCTTGTTTGTCCTCCTCAGATGGACAGAGAATCTCCTCATGCACCCTCATGGAAACTGTTTTAGATAAAGACTTTCAGCTCGTCATCAATGACGTCGCTCACTACGTCTGCTCGCTTGGACAAGGTACAGCTTGAGTGTGTCTCTAGGGGGTGCCACAGTTCATATAAACTCAATCAGTACACATATATAATTTTATGAAAGAGAAACTGAGCTGAAGTATTAAAACTTTCTGCCACATACATGTCCCACCATCAGGTTCATCTCATGAGCACATGCTGGACTTGGATGATATGAAGTATATGGTCCACCTTCTTCACTCGGCTCTGACTCTTCCTCAGCAGCTGCACATCAAACACTCGGAGCTGCTGGTCAGGCAGGAGCAGCTCAGGCAGCAGCTGCAGCCGCTAGAGGAGGTAAAACACACTAATACTACTGCTGCTACACACTCACAGCGAGTACTGTGTTCAGAATCAGCCAGAATCTACTCCATGAGTTTTCATCAAGAAGTTCTCGGGAAATCAAAAACTTGAACCCATTTAAGTTTGCCAGATCTCCCATTCCAGATCATCCTCTCGGGTATGTCTGGACAGATTTGCTGTTCTTAGATATCATGCTCGAAGTCCAGTCCTGACCATTTACGCTGTGCGCTCCAGCGATTTCTCCGCAGACCTCAAACTGCCCTGAAGTTCACACGGAGAATCATCACTGATGATAAAAGCTGGGTCTCCTGCAAGTAGCTTCTAGTTGAAGAGTCCACAGTTTCCAAGTGCAAACTTAGGATTCTGCCCAATGAATCAGAAGCTGTATTAGGGTGTCGAACACATGGCCCAAGGGCTGCAATCAGCCCGTCAAAGAGTCCAATGTGGCCCACTGGATGGCTTTGGAAAATGGTTGCAAAAGATGAGACTGGAAATGTTGGACTTTTAAGTGTATTTTTGTCTGTTTTACAGCCTTTTTAATGACAGACATTATATTCCCTATAGCCTGTCACACAGCCAAGTAAAGACGGCAGAACAAGACTTTAAATGGCAAAAATTAGGTATTTTTATTGTTTGTATTGCTTTAGGTAACAGAGAAGTTCCTGTTTTTTATTATTTAATGTAGACTGGCCATTGGCCAGTGTGGGATCATCTTGACAGAGAACAGAACAAAAGGCAGCCATAATCGAAAGAAACGCTTTGGAATGTCCTCCAAGAACCCTGGAGAACTATTCCTGAAGTAAAGAAATGACAAAAACGCTGACCTAAGGAAGTTCAGGCTGTGTTGAAGAGTAAAGATGCTCATACCAAATACTGAGCTTCAAGCCGGTTAGGATTGTACAAACTATTTTTGCCATTCATGTTTGCACATTGCAGTAAATCATTGCACCTATTTACCATTTTCCTAGCAATAGATAAAGAAACAATGGGTTGCTGGAGATTTTTGCTCAGTACACTAAGTATCCATGGCAGAGGGGCACATGCAAACACTCTTTTTATGAACATTACCATCCAGACCGATACTCTTAGGAGTAGGGATTCTTGTGCCATGGAAATGTGCCCGAAAACAAGGAATATGAGCACAAACTCGACCTTGTGCACAATTTGGGTGAAGACCCAGTAGGTGATCGTTGTGTGCAAGTGTCACTGAAATCTGACCAATACTGTAGGAGGAGTAGTGACTCTTGTCAACGATGGACGCCTCACCATTCCATGAACTAATTGGCTCATCTGATGGCTGAAATTCAGCAGGCTTGATCTGAACTGTGGTGCCAGGCCGCTCGCCAGCCTCCATGTGGAGGCTGGAGGAGATCCAGCACCCACTGCAGAAGCACAAGTGTAAGAGGTCAGAGCAGGACTTCTACTGAGTGATCTAAAAATATCTGCCTCTCTGAAAACATTCCAGAGGTGCGGGGAGATCTACCAAATTTAATTAAGATTTTTTTTTAATCTAAATCAGTTTTTAGATTTATATGTGGTCATTCCTAGAACTTTCACACCTCTTGCAGTGCATTTTACTTACCCTCTGAGTTCTGAGTGTTTATAGATCCACAGAAAACTTGTGTCCATGGCAATTTGTCTTTCTTTTGTTTTTCAAACAAAGGTTAGAATTAAGATGGCGAAGGAGGCGGACGCTAAAGCATCCCTGCTGGGGTGGGTGGGGCTGGCCTACCTGTCACTGCAGGGAGGATTCCTGGGATACCTCACCTGGTAATGAACACAATCACAGGAATACTGCTTGTGACTAATTTTGTTGGGTGATTAAGTGTCTGAAAGTCAGAAAACATGCAGGAAACCATTCAGCACAATTCAATGAGTGAGATTAAACAGCTCTACAAATACTGTGTGTATATTTAAGATAAAAATTTATCTGTAAATATGTAACTTTAAAATTGGATTTTAAATGTTGCACATGGTCTCGTGACTTGCTCAGTTTACGCTGACACAGCTGACAAAAGCTGTTCATTATCTCCATCACAATACAACAGAACACACTGCTTCACGCAGAAGAAATAACATACTGTTCATAGTGTGCGACAGAGATATCATCTGAAGCTGAAATCTGCCTGAGCTGTACTCTCTTGTAATACCATTTTGAACCACAAGATGCCACAGTGAGTCAGTGAAGTATCCAGTTTGAGATATAACAATGTCATTCTAGCTAGTGTCAACACAACATTTGTGCAGATTTAGTGCGACTATCTTAGAAGATGAAAAGCTTTTTCAGAACACATGTAGAAATATTTGAGTATTTAGAAGTTGTCTTTAAAGACAAACCAAAAAAGAGCAGTCCCAGACTGCATGCCTCCACCAAGGCTGAGCAGCCCTATCTCGCAATGTTGGGATTCTGGATACAGATCTGATACAGAGGTGATTAACTCTAAAAATTACTTCAATGTAATTAAAAGTAATTAATCTGTCCATACCAATCCATCTGTAACTTTTTGTATAGTCCTGCAAACAAAACAAACTGAACTTTTATAATAGATAAAGTGTTCTCTGAAATGTGGTTTTAATGCTTTCCCATGGTAATACTGTCCACACAAGAAACCATGGCATTGTAGTTTTGAGCACTTTATTGAAGACCAGCTCAGGTCTTTGTTTTAGATCATGCTGAAAATGAGGTGAGATTTAACGATTAGGGTTAGGCAATGAGAGGTGTTAGGGTTAGGAAGAAGGACTAAATCAGGTCTTTGTGCTAGGGTTTGGGTCAGGGTTGGGGTCACCACTGATGACGACTCAGACTTCAGAGGGTTGAGAGTTGTTTCATTGGTTTGCTTAATTTGTAAATGTAAATTATTATAATAAAAAAATATTGAACTAAATGACAAATGCCAAAAAAGTTCTTTAGGATTCCAAAAGATTTTAGTATAAAAATCTGTTTGAGTTGAGAAAGGCTTTTACTCTACAGAATCTTATATGCATCAAACTAAAAGGATTAAAGTAAAGGGATTTGGGGCGGCAGTGGCTCAGTCCATCGGAGGACCTGGTTGGGAACCAGAGGGTCGCTGACGCCGCCGGCTCAAGACCAACCTGTTCCTGGTGGCCCACCTGGGACTCACCAATTCAAGACCCCATACCCGACCAGTGCATATGGTGGTGAACTGAAGACCAGACCAGAGAAGCTGTCAGGTCACCCCCTCCTGAGCATTGCTGAGGTGCCCCTGAGCGAGGCATCAAACCCCACCACTGTGCTCCTTGGTGCCTGTAACAGGCTGCCTTGCTCTGCACCTCTTTTTCTGGTTCTGCTGTGTGTTGTGCATGCAAAAGTGTGTGCATAATAACTAAAAAAAGAGTGTGTTGGCTTGTAATTTCCCCTGTCTGGGGATTAATAAAGTGTGTTCTTCTTATTATCATTGATTCAACCTATAAGAGCACAATTCATCTGATAGGATTAAATAGTAAAAGGCTTAAAAAGTATAACAGTTATATATTCCTATCAATTTAAAGATTTCAAATTTAGTATGTATTAAGAATTTCAGGGGGGCCTTTTCGTTTTTCTTTTATTTTTTGCGGATGATTTCGTATAACCCACCTGCAGTTCTTTCACAGCCCACCAGAGGTCCATTGTCCATTGTTTGCTGCACTCGGGTAACCTGTGATAATGTGTTTGTGTCAGGTACGTGTTCGCCTGGGACGTCATGGAGCCGGTTACCTACTTCATCTCCTGCACCACCAGCATGATCTTCTTCGCTTATTACATCCTCACCAAACAGGTGAAGCCCATGTGTTTCATGGTTACAGTTTGGGTTGGTTGTTTGGGAGCCAAAAATCAGAGTTCTCTGGTGGTGAATTCTGGGTAGTGACTGAAAGAATGGGGTTGCAGATACATGCAGTCAGTTACTTTTGTCTGTTCTCTCCTCTAGTTTGTCTTTTATCCTTGTCTCTCCTTTTCTCTTTCCCCTCATCCTGGGCCTGGATCATCTGTTTGTTGGAGTTCTCGCTCTAATATTGGAGGGCCTTCACCTTATACAGTCTGTTGAGATGACTTTTGTTGTTGCAAACTGATGCTTTATGAATGCAACCCAATCTCAGGGCAACCTCTAATCTAGTAATTTGCATTTCTAGGGACAAATTTCCCCCTCTTTTTTGTTTCCGAACACTGCGTTTTTTAATCGTTTTTTGTTTTTCACTACCATTTAAGCTTTTCTGATGTGATCAGGTTGTTAAATAAGCTTTAACTGAATTTAACTGAATTTCAAGTTGTGAGGATGCGAATCGTTTGGGCATAAAAGGCAAGCATCCATGAATTTTTCCTATAAAGACTCGTTTCCAGCTCCATATTTTTATTCTTGGATTCACAGTTAAAGTAATCCTTTTTTGTCTCATCAGTTCATCCTCTGAAACAAGCAGTTTTAGCTCACTTCTCTTTAACCCGAAAGCCCGCTTTATTCTGATTGGCTGCCCCTCACCTGGCTTCTGCGAACAGAAAACAGTGCTTTTAAGCCCCACCTCGTCATCTCCCCTTGCACTAGAGCTGTAGCTGTGACCATATAAAGATATTGGAGCCAAGCTGACATCAGTGTTTTGGGTCACAGGGGTTACTTGTACATACTTTGACTTTATTATTAGAAACGCTGGCCATGTTTAATATGAGCATCCATCATTGGAACAGGAGGTCAATGGCAGGAATGAGGAAAAGATGAACAGGTCGCCTTCATTTTCCATTTAGGTTCAATTCAGGCTAAAGAGAGTGTAAGTATAAACTCTGATTGTGGGTTTTTGTGTTCTTGCTTGCAGGATTTCGTCTGTCCACAGGCGAGGGATCGTCAGTTCCTCCACTACTTTCACCAGAAAGCTTTACAACGGAGATTTGACGTTAAAAAATACAACGAGCTCAGAGACGAGCTGGCCGAGGTGATGAGCACACAGCATGGAGGTTTTTTACGCTTTAAAAACAAACTGGAGAGAAGAAAGATAAAATCTGAGGCATCTTTATGAGCTTAAAGCCAAAGCTTATTAAGTTACTCTGCTTTGCAAAACAGGACTTTATATCATTTATTGTGTTGCATTAAAACACAACATAGCACTTAATGCTGCTGTTATTACTGCAGTTACACATTTAAAACGTGGATTGCTTTGTTTATGTAAAACTACACAATTTGGACAAAAGTATTAGGCCACCCACACATTACACCTACAGGAGCTTTTATGACATCTCATTATAAATCCATAGGCAGTAATATGGAGTTGGTCCTCCCTCACCAGCTGTAACAGTTTCCATGATTCTGGGAAGGCTTTCTACAAGATTTTCTATGGGAATTTTTACTCATTCATCCAGAAGAATTGAAGTCTGACAATGATGTTGGACAAGAGGACCCCCAGTCACGGTCTCTGTTCTAGTTCATTTCGAAGGTGTTGGGTGGGGTTGAGGTCAGGGCTCTGTGTGGGTCAGTGAAGTTCTTCCACAAGAAACTCATCCAAGCATACATTTACGGAGCTTGCTTTGTGCATTGGGGCAGTAGGGCAGGTAATGTTCCTTTGGCATTCACCAAATCCAAACTCATCCATCAGGCAGAGAAGTGTGATTAATTACTCCACAGAACACATCTCCACTACTCCAGAGTCCAGTAGCAGCGTACTTTACACCACTCCATCCAGCACTTCACATTGTGCTTGGTGATGTAAGGCTTGCATGAAGCTGCTCGGCCATGAAGCTCCTGGTGCACAGGTTTTGTGCTGATGTTAATGCCAGAGGAGGTTTGAAACTCTTCAGTTATTGAGTCAGCAGAGCACTGATGACTTTTACACTCTATGCACCTCAGCACTCGGTACAAGTCTCTGTAAGTGAAGTCCATAAATATCTAGGAGGGAAGAAATTTCACTAACTCACTTGTTATAACAGTGGCATCCCATTACAGAACCACACTGGAATTCAGTGAGCGCTTCAGAAAAATCCATTCTTTCACAAATGTTTGTAAAGTCAAACTGCATGGCTAGCTGCTTGATTTTATACACCTGTGACAATGGGACTAAATAAATCACCTGAATTCAATGATTAAGAGGTCTGGCCCAATACATTTGTCCATTGGGTGAATGTCATCCAAATTAAAGGAAAATCTCTCTGAAATACATACATTTTAATAAATAAAAAGAACACTTTTGGTGTCTCTGTGTGTGTTTGTGTGCTCAGGTGGACAATGATCTGAACAGGCTGAGGAGCGCCATCAAGCTGCAGCTGCCAGTGGATCAGATCCAGCCTCAGAGAGCCGACGTTTAATTTCAGCTGGGCTGCTCCAGATTCAGTTTTTCTTTCTTTATTAAAATGTTCGGCAACAACACGGGTTTCTGTATTATTGCAGAAATTTTAGCTTTTTAAAAGATGTGTAAATTAAATTAAAAAATGAAAGAGTTTAAAATGAATTCAACTGAACTGTTACCTGTAGTTTATTGTTCTTGTTAAGAGTTGAATGTGACCTTTAAAGAGTTGAATATTTGACCTTAAAGGAGCAGCCCTGGAATGTTTTGCACTTTTTTTATAGCTGCTGATACTTACATTTTTTTTTCTTTTACGTCTGCTTTACCTAAATAAAGAATTTAAGAAAAAACATGCTTTTCAATTTATTCTAATGTGATTTTTTTGTCAAATATATTCAGTTAATATCAGCATTTACTTTAAATGCAATATCAGTTCAGAGCATAATAATAAGCGTTGTTTTGTTTATTATGTTTGCTGCAGCTGGTAAAGTGAACCTCTAATTTCATTTATTTTACCCTCCACAAGCAAGCTTTTTGTATCTTGCTGCAGAATGTACTGTTACTGGCCACTTAATAAGATATATCTGTTAAACTGCTCATTAGAAATATCTAATCAGCAAATCACATGGCAGCAATTTAATGCATTTAGGCATGTGGACATGGTGAAGATGACCTGCTGAAGTTCAAACTGAGTATCAGAAAGGGGGATTTAAGTGATTTTGAATGCTTTGTGTTTGTTTGTTCTGAGTATTTCAGAAACTGCTAATCTGCTGGGATTTTCCCACACAACCATCGCCAGGGTTTACAGAGAATGGTCTGAAAAGAAAAATTATCTAGTCAGCAGCTGTTCTCTGGGAGAAAAAGCCTTGATTATGCCAGAGGGCAGAAGCTTTGGGTACAGACCATCTACACACAGACACACATAGCTAAGAGCCAAGTGACTCAATGACACTGCTGGCTAACTCAACTCTGCATTGACTCTAAGATGACCTGATTCCTAGAGGCCTTCAGTTTCAACTAAGATAGAACAAAATGAACTCAGAGGACCCAACAAACCTAAACCGCTACTGAAGATGTTCAACAGAGCTGCAGCAGCCTATAGCAAAGCACCGCATGCTTAACTGGAAAACAAGCAAACAGTTTTCTCAGAATTTAGAACAAGCTTGTGTTTGATGATGCACTTCTGACATTTATTAAAGGCAGAGCCATTAGATTTTCAAAGTCCAGATGAAGGGAAGAGTCACTGGCATAGAACATAGTGTCATCTGCATAAAAATGTACACTGAAGTTTTAGGTTGTGGAGCTAATATTTGTATACAGGGTGGTAAAAGAGGTCCAAGAATGGATCCCTGTTGTCATTTACATCAAATTCTGACCCCTTTATCTGAATATTGTAGCAGAAATTGAGAAAGATGGCGCCGTTGTGTATGGCTGGCCGTCTACCTCTGCTTTGTGTTTTGCTATTATTGTCGTTAATTCTACTTCTAATTAACAACGTGTCGTCGTTATTGACGTATGATCGCCAGACTCTTCTGAATATCTGCAATACAGCTAACACAGCCATAAAGCCTACGTTTTATGGCTGTAGTGGACAAGCAAGGACGCTCCCATCGTTTCTGACATCTGTGCCTCACTATCCATGGTGTCTACCTGTTCCCCTGCCCCGCAAACGTCGCCACAGAAAGCGGGGGAAACGAAGCGGTTTACTCGTCAGATTGAGGGCCTACTTGGCAGAGTCCTCGGTGCATGATCTTTGTCGCCTCGTGCGGTTTTCCCGGAAGCACGGTGGCTTTGTTGTGCGGCGCTCCTCGGAGGTCAGCTGGCTCCTATCACCTGTCCCAGGCTCCGGTTACGAACATCTTTGCCGCCCGCGGCATGTTAGCATCTGCAGACGAGGCTCCATGCAGGAAAACCTCCGCCCTGTTGCTCGTGGCTCCAAGCAGACTGATTACACACCGATGCGCATTGCTCTTATTAATGCGAGGTCTCTCTCAAATAAAACTTTCATTCTGAAAGACTTTTTTTCCACACATGTGCTGGATTTCCTTTTTTTGACGGAAACATGGATTAAACCAGGTGATGACAGCGTGTTCACTGAGCTCCTCCCCCCTCGCTGCTCTTTCCTCAGCTCACCGCGAGTGTCTGGTCGAGGAGGTGGAGTCGCAACTGTCTTCAAGGATAATTTTACATGTAAGCCTCAGCATGTAAATATTTACTCCTGTTTTGAGGTACAGCTGTTTACAATGGAACTTACTTG
>VUQH01089712.1:15153-35995 GCA_015106775.1 Etroplus canarensis | reverse complement strand
CAGAGAATAATCTGCACATTAACCCTGCCATGTTCATAATCTGATCTATAGTGCAGGGCTATCAGAGTTATTGTAGTTCTTGAGCCACACACACACACACACACACACACACACACACACACACACACACACATACAGGACACTTCATTAGATGCACCTTGCTAGAACCTGGCTGGACCCTCTTTTGCCTTCAGAATTGCCTTAGTTCTTAATGGTATAGATCAAACAGAGAGCAGGAAAAATTCCTCAGAGATTTTGGTCCATAGTGACTAGATAACATAACTCAGTTACCACAAATTTGCACATTCAATTTCAATTCAAATTTCACTTTGAGTCACAGTAAAATTCACCTCAAGGTACTTTATACTGTAAGATAAAGAGCCTACATAATTTGGAGAAAGCCCCAACAGTCAGTTGATCTCCTACTGTATGAGCAAGCACTTGGCAACAGGGGGAATAAATAACTGCCTTTTAACAGGAAGAGATTTCCAGCAGAACCAACCTCAAGGAAGGACAGCCATCTGCCTTGATCAGTTTGGGGTGAGATGGAAAAACAATCTTCTGTTCCACCACATCCACCACATGATCTCTTGGATTGAGAGCTGGTGACTATAGAGGCCATTTGTGAACAATGAACTCATTGCCATGTTCAAAAAACTAGTTTGAGATGATCTGGACTTTGTGACACACTGTTATCTTGCTGGAAGTAGCCATCAGAAGATGAGTACACTGTGGTCACAAAGGGATGGACATAGACTGGTGTTTAAAAGATGCTCAGCTGATACTAAGGGGCCCAAAGTGTCCCAAGAATTCCCCCTCCTATCAATAAAACCACAAAAACCAGCCTGAACTGTTGGATAGAGTCATGCTTTCATGTTGTTTGTGCCAAATTTTAACCCTACCATTCAAATGCAGCAGAAATCAAGACACAAAATCAGACCAGGCAATGTTTTTCCAGTCTTCTTTTGTCTAATTTTGATGAGCTTATGTAAATTGTTGTCCCAGTTTTCTGTTTTTAGCTGACAGGAGTGGCACCTGATGTGGTCTTCTGCTCCTGTAGCCCATGTGCTTCTAGGTTCAATGTGTTTCATGTTCAGAAATACTTTTCTGCATATCTTGGTTCTAACGAATGGCTATTTGAGTTACTATTGCCTTCTTTTCAGCTCAAAGCAGTTTGACCCATCTCCTCTGAACTCTGGCATCAACAAGGCCTTTTAGCCCGGAGAACTGCTGCTCACCAGATATTTTCTCTTTTTTGGACCATTATCTGTAAACCCTAGAGATGGCCATGCGGGAAAATCCCAGTAGATAATCAGTTTCTGAAATACTCAGACCAGCCCATCTGCCACCAACAATCATGCCACATTTAAAGTCACTCTACTCACCTTTCTTCCCCATTCTGGTGCTCAGTTTGAACTTTAGCAGGTCATCTTGACAATGTCTCACGTCTTATGCCTAAATATATTGATTTGCTGCCACGTGAGTAGCTGATTAGATATTTGCGTTAATGAGCAATTGAACAAGTGTACACAATAAAGTGACCAGTGAGTGTATTTAAATAGTCCTCTTCTGAAAGTTTTGTGTTACCTTCTGTCTTCCACCTTGATTTAAAACACTGCAGAGACCTCTGTTTAATTTAGAAAAACATCTATCTCACTATGATCCAAAAAAGTCCACATTTTGAACAAAATGATGTGAAATGCAATACAAACAGAGGCCTGTCATACCATCGCTTTGTGTTAGTATGTGTTTGTGTGCCAAACACAGTACTAGAGGCACCTATCCAATATTGATGAGGCAGTCTGGTGCCTGCTCTGGGCGAGAAGCGCAACAGAAAGAAGAGTACATATTTTCGAGTTTGGGTACATGTCTGGCAGCTAATCCCAATTTTTCTCTTTTCTCTTTCCCTGTCTCTTCTTATTTGTCTCTTGCCACCCTGCTCTAGTTCAGTTTGTGCCATTTTTGTTCCTGTTGCCTCTGCCTTTCATTTTGTCAAGTTATGTCTCAAATTGTCTTCTTGTTGCAAATGGAGTTTTCTGTCAGGGTCCAACCCCAGTATTACCTTCTGCTGTTCAGTCCTCGTCAATTACTCTTCTTTTTTTTTATCTTCTTACATTTTCCCCCTTCTTCCTTTTCCCCGTCTGCCTGCCTGCACTGGCATTTGTATCACATTTCAACTTTGTTTAAACCCTTCCAATTACATAATTTCTGTCCCATATTCCTAAATCTGTCACTCTGCTACTCTTTCTGTCTGTTGTCTCTCTTTTCATCACCCCATTTTACCTGCCCCATTTCATCTTGTTTTCTTTTGTCTGTTTTTCCTCTAAACTCATTCCCTGGTTTGCAAGTCAAATTGTTTTGTTCTTTATTCAGGCTTGCAGTGAGCTCCTATGATAGCATCATTACGGTCATGCAAAAAAAAAAAAGAACAACTTAAAATATTCGCATTTGGGCTAAATATTGTATAATCTTTCACACTTTTATCCCCTCATTTACTTTTCTTAGTCTTCCTCATTTTTTTCATCAGTCTTTTTTTTGACACTTAGCCTCTTTGCATTCCTTTGTCATGTTCATGTTATTTTCAAGTGTTTCTACCTTTCAGTGCTTTCTTCTGTTAGTCTTTTAATTTTTTCTTAAGTGTCTCAATTTCTCCATCATAGTTTCTGTTTTTCTCACTATTTTATTTTGATTTCCTTCTTCCTTGTTTGTACCATTTTTTTACATCATTTCCTTTTCTCTTATGTTTATTATTTTGCCTGTGTTGGATTTAATGGAACAAAGGTTTATTCTAATTAGTTCTCTTCATCCTCTCCATTGATAAAGTCTGTTTAAGTGAAACTGTGCTTGTTCCATGTATTTTTCTATATACTGTATGTTCATAATCGGAGGCTTCCTCTGTGATTTCAAAGTGTTAGCTTTCGTCATCAGGTCATGTGTGTGGACCTGATGTGCTTCCCATATGACTGAAATGTGAAGGAAGTGGGCCAGTATTGTAATATACAAAGTAGAATGAGTTTTTGTTTCTCACATATTGAAAGATATTTCCTCAAATAACCTCCAGGAATGTAGGTTTGGGAAATGAATCATATGATTTTCATAATTTGGAAAGTTTTCGGTCAGTATAGTTAGCACATCCGCCTCATAAGTGAAAGGTCCCTGCTTTGATTGCAGGAGGGAACACAAGCCCCTCTCACCATGGAGGGTTGCGTCAGGAAGGGCATGTGGCGTAAAACCTCTGCCAAATTACCAGTTAATAAATATGCTTTGGCCACTCGTTGGGGAGAATACAAAGGGGCAGTCGAAGGTACACTGGAAAGTTTTTGATTAGCTAACATACACTAGGCACCACAAATGAGTTATCCAACCATACTGTCATAAATACACTGCTGACTCATAAAACTTTAAAAGGCTTTGTATCGACTGAGTGACGACTGGCTAATATGGAAAAAAAAATCTTGCATGAATATGAAATATTAAAATAGGATTCGAATCATAGAACTCCATCGTGTGTCAAGAAGGGAAAACTTCATATGTGAAAAGCTGAGACATAATGTAGAAAACATCACAATCAGCTTTATTTTTAGAACTGTAAGATGTTGAATGTCAAAGATTTATTAATAATACTTATGTACTCACAACAGCTAATCTATTACGTTCTTGTCATGTCATAAGTATCTAAAGATTCATAACATCTTGGAATAATTTATTTTTATATGAAACAACAATAAATCTCTCTGTCCGTCTGTCTGTCAGGCTAAAATGAAACAACTGGAGCAGAACGCCCACCGAGCAGCTGGACAGAGATTCCTGGTCACCAGCAACTCTCAGCTACGAACGGTAGGCACTTAATGTGTACATCTGGAAATACGTTATGTGGACAAAAGTATTGGCCCACCTATGCATTACACTAGCGGGAACTTTTATGACATTCCCTTCTAATCCAAAGGCATTAATATCCCCCCTTTGCAACTATAATAGCCTTCACTCTTCTAGGTAGGCTTTCTACAAGATTTTGGAGTGTGCCTATGCGAATGTTTGCTCATTCATCGAGTAGAGCATTTGTGAGGTCAGTCACTGATGTTGGATGAGAGGGTCTGGCTTCATTATGTGCTGGACAGGCACAGGAGCATGTTCAGCATAAGACTCATTCCACCGTGATGCACCACAGACCGCCACAGGAAATCGCTCCTACCTGTGGCCATCAAACTTTACAACTCCTCCCTTTTATACCTTGACTGCTTTTCTTTGGCCATATCTGTATATAGTATTTAATATGACATATTGCACTTTCTGCATGAAGGTTAATTTATAATTTCATTTTCTATCAGTCATATATTTTTATGGTTACTATTTTACTCTTTGAATGGGGACAGGTGCCCTTTTTACGCATCAGTTTATACAGTTTGTGCAGTTTCATTTTATGTCTGTTCGTATCCGTATATATTTATTTATACCTAATGGAGTACCTGGATCCCAAGCAATTCACCCCCTGGGATTAATAAAGGATTCTATTTCTGATTCTGAATACAATGATTAAGCGGTGTGGCCCAATACTTTTGTCCAGTATACATGAGAGTATGTATGCACATGTTTCTGTGTGTATTTGTCTATGCGTTGTGTATTATTCAGTGTCATGGATATTGTGAATTTACAATGTTTGAAGGTACTGTTTGAGAAGCTGCATCTGCATAAGCGCTGTGAAAACAAGAAGCTTCCCAAGACCATCAACAAACAACAGCAGTCAACATCAGAAGCTACAGTATGGAACACAAATACACACACATATATTTCAATTTGACCTTCAAATCTGTAAGAAATGTGCAAAAATTTGAGGCAAAAATTTTTTTTATTTTTATGTTCAGATATAGAAATCAAACCTTACTGCACACAAATTGTTTTGCAGATTTGCTCTGTCCTTAGTCAATGTGTGTCTTTACTCAGATACACTGTTGTACAAATTTCCTTTGCTCCTGCACTTGGATTTTTATACCACAGTTGATGACCTAATAGCTGAAAGGTAGCATGGGCTAAAGTGCCCTGAGCAGCAAGTCTCCTGTTTGATTACTAACTTGGCTTTTGCTACATCTGAGTCCTCTGGTCCTTTTGCCCACATTTCATGTATATTTGAGCTATTATCACCTTTCAAAAAGTTTTATATATAACAACCCTATTAAAATTCTGGGTTCACCCGCCGCCTCCTTTTAGGACTTTGATATATGTGCTTTTTTCTACTGTGACTTTTGCAATGAAAAGAAGTTGATATATTCACCATATCTTTAAAAAAGCTCATTAGCTAGTAGCCCTACACTCACTGGCCACTTCATTAGGTACACCTGTTCAGCTGCTTGTTAATGCAACTATCTAGTCAGTCAGTTGCACAGCAGGTCAGGTGGGTTTTTCTTGCACAACTATCTCTTGGGTTTACAGAGAATGGTCAGAAAAAAGCGAAATTATCTACTGAGCAGCAGTCCTCTGTCAGCATGTCAAACCTTGAAGAAGATGGAATACAGCAGAAAAAGATGACACTTGGGTGCCACTCCTGACGGCTAAGAACAGGATTCTGAGGCCACAATTCACAATATTGTTGACTGCGTCCATCCCTTTATGACCACAGTGCACCCATCTTCTGATGGCTGCTTCCAACAGGATAATGCAGCATGTCACAAAGCTCAAATCTTCTATTTGGTTTCTTGAATATGACAATGAGTTCACCGTATTCAAATGGATTTGCATCATGGATGTGCAGCTGAAAAAAATCAGCAGCACCTGTGTAATGTCATATCAGTATGGACCAAAATCTCTGAGGAATGTTTACAGTCCCTGTTGAATCAATGCTATGAAGACCTGATGCAGTTCTGAAGGTAAAAGGGGGTCAAACACAGTACTAGTGAGGTGTTTCTAATGAATTGGCTGGTGAGTGTATATTCAATGCAAAGGGCCTCCTGTTGGTTTGCTAACTTAGAAGTGAAAATGATGTAACCCTCCCAGTAGTGGCCTAGGAGAGGGAGTCTAATAGATTCAATGTAGATTGCTTAGGAGCCATCAAAGCGTGGCCAGGATCTGACCCACTTGGTATGTGCCAAAACAACTCAGCTATATGATCATCAACTGCATCATGAAAACAAGAAATCATACACCTAAATCAAAGGTCAGCACTTTTGAATAAAGCACAGGATATACCCCCAGTGAAAATCTAATTTCAATATGGGTACTCACATATTTATACCAGTAGCTGGCACATAGTTGGTTTCTACTATTTGAGGGACAATTGTCAGTTATACTACATATTATATGCAATTCAAGACATAGACTTAAGGACAATAAACCTTGATATACCAATAACCAAACAAAAAATACAGGCGATTTGTTTCCATTGAAAACATGCAGTTGCATAATTGTGTTAGATGTTTCTTAGAACTGGCCATTGAGCTCTTGAATATTTGTCATTCACCATCACCTTGTTTTGTTGCAGCTGTTGCAGCTTCAGGACCTGCACCCTCTGCCAAAGATAATCCTAGAGTATAGACAGGTCAGGCATGTTTCCTACTGCTTCTTAAAGTCTAAAACAGCTTGGTTTCCACAGACAGTAGGAAAGGTGGATGTAGCTTCCTAGTCTGAATCATGAAGCCAATGCTCATGTGCCTTATATCTGCATTATTTTAATGGCCAGCAGGGGACAACTGCTCTGGTTGCAAAAGACTTACGCTTGTATAAATGTCTGTGATATAAAATGACCCCTTGGCTCCCTCAGTCTGTGACCTCAAAGTACCCTTTCCTGATGGCCTAATAGGCTTAGTCATTTGTTTCAGGTCATACTGAACAAAACATGAGGTACATCTCGTAAATTCCAGTCATTCTAAAGCCAGAAAAGAGTATAATCCAGGGTTTGCTTAGTGGCTAATCATTTGTCAGTCACAAGTCATTAGCCAATGAGGTTCCACAGTCAGCTCCACCCCGTCCTTGTCTCGTGTGGTTTCAGTTCAACAACGCTTGGCTTCACAATAGGACCTCACTCACCAGTGGGTGATCTACGTCCATCTTTCGCACTGGCTATGACAGTTTATTGCCATTTAGATAGCTGCTGATTATTACCAATCCCTGAGGATTAATGTTTGGTTTTACCTTTTGGGGGAATCAATGAAGTACAGGGATAAAGTGCATAATAGCAGACTTGATTTTACAGTAACAAATAGTTGCATTGTTGTTCCCAGGTTCACAAAATCAAGTCCACATTTGTTGATGGGATTTTGTCATGCATGATGAGCAAGGTGAGCCCACAGTTGTTTTTTCGTTAGATCTCAGGTGTTCTACAAAATATATTAAAAAGTTATTTATACCACACTCACTCACCAAGAGAATGTCCTGGAGACAGTCCTAAAAACAGGATATTTCACAACCATGTAACCCTCTTTTACTTGCTGGATATGGATTTTTTTTTCAGACTTTTCTCCCTGAGGCTAAAACAAAAAAAGCAAGACAGTAAAACCAAAGGTTGAGAAGTTGCTGCAGGCAAGGAGGACTCATACAAATCCCACAGTTTTTGTTTTCCTTTATTTGTGTTTTGCTTACACATTAGTGCACTAGAATAGTGATGTATGCTACTGGTCAAACCGGTTTTCTTCTTCAGCTTTAAATTAGATTACTGCTGTGAATGTCACCTTGTTTCTAAGGCTGTGACAAGGTGTAGTTTCACAACTCCCCCACAACCAAGAGCACTCACAAGTCTGGATGAGTTCTGCTGTTCTAACTTATTAGAGAAATAGTGAAACATGTTGTCTGACTTGGACTCTTGAATCTGTTGGTCTGTTTTGCTGCCATTTCTGTATTAATTTGGCAGACGAGAGATGTAGCTCTGCTGTCCCTCCACATGGGCCTCATTTGAGCCTCATGCATGGGACCAGCAGCTTGTGTTTGTCAATCTGTGCTTACTCAATGCTGCAAATGAGTCTGTCTTACTGTCTTCAAAGCTTTGTGGCTTTGGATGGACATGATTCATTTGGAAAGTGCTGGCAGCAACAAATATACAAATTTCTACTCCGTTATCTATCAGAGTAAGTGTAATTATTTTTGAGAGAAAAACATGAAGTGTAATGTCACAGTTCAGGTGGTGTTCTTGAGTTGACCACAATATCAACAGATCTTTTGCTTGCTCTGACAGTAAAATTGAAAACACAGTGCTGAACACCACATCCAAAAAGACAGCCAGAGTAGCTAAAAGTAGAGAGCCAGTTTAGAAAATTGCAAGGGGATAATAAAGCTCTGGAGGACTCAACCAAGAAGGTGAGAAACTGATGAAAGGATGAAAGTAAGAAGCCATATGAGGAACTAGCCTTTAAAATAAAACAGGATGTAAACAGAGAGAGCAAGAATAAACTCAAACAGATAAACATTGAGATGCAGACAGGGAACATCACAGAAGGCACAAAGGAAAATGAAGAAACATTCATTGGATTCCAAATCCAAAAAAGGAAAAATTGCATAGGAAAATAGAGGCAGGTTACTTGTATGTCTACTTGTACATAATTGTGGCTGGACTTGAGTCAAAATCAAACAGTTATCTGTTTTGTTTATTTTTACTTTATTAAAAACTATTAGACTGCTAATAGTTTTATTTATTATCAAAGTAAGTTGCTTATTAATTTGATTCATTTGCACAAGCACAGGTAGGACTCAAAGTGGCCTGTAGAGTTTAATAGCAACTCTGTTTCAAAATAGGCCTATACATGCTAATATATAACTAAACAATTTCACTTATTGTAGTTCTGTAATTTCATAAATGTAACAAAGTGATGATATTATTGTAAAAAAAATTAAAGTGTGAAATATTCATAAAAAGCCCACTGTAGTACAATTTGGCAGATTATTATGTACATCTGTTAGTAATGTTGGTATGCTAATTTATTTTTAATATGCTGTGTCACCTTCATTAAGCTATCGGAAAATACACTTTATTTGTTGCAACGTTGTAAAAATTTTTGTTCCAGAAGAGAAAAAATAAGATTAAAACAACAAACTTATAGCCAATAGCTTAAATAAGGAGACATTACAAGGTCCAAATTTGTTCTTGTGGCTCCATGCAGGTTTTTGAGTCAAGAATTGCTTAAAAATGGGTCTATTGTTAGTAAAGGTTGGTCACCCCTGGTCTAAGGTCTTCCATGTGGGACTTTAGCTACTGTATATTGTAATGACCTTTTGTCTGATTTGTTAGGGTAATAAGTTTGGTTGTGTGGCTATGTCCAGATGTTTGGATTATATCATTTAACAGCAGTCTTGGGCACTATGGTGTTGTTGTTTTCCTGCTTATTGCAGCAACATAACTGGCACCCTGGTCAGCAAACAGCTTGTTCAAACTGGGCATGGCACTGTCGATGCCTGTCCATCCAAACATAGGATCAAAGGGATCATGGCAATGAGGACCACAGCTGTTGTTTTCAATCTGATTTGGATAGGAACCAGCTATACTGAAACATTAGTGATAACAAAGCTGACTCAAACATCATTGGAAATATTTAATTTAAATGTTAATGCATGCAAATTTTAATGCAATAATGTGCTGTATTTTATTTGTCTGACTCTCTTTGTGCCTCTGCATCTATCCCCCCCTGTCAGAACTACATTTCTTCTACATGGCACCAGACCAGTGTTGTGACTGGGAGAATCTCTGCAAAACACCCAGTAAGTAAAACCTGTTTTCCATTCATACACACCTCTCTCTGCCTTCATTTAACTGGGATTATTTAATAAATCCTAGATTGTTAAAACACTGCAACAGGCTTGAGCTGCCATAGAGGAGCTATCCGTGGTGCTGACCTGCATGGTCACCTGGGGCAATTTAAGTACATGCTTCTTTAAGGGTTCAAGCTCTTGTACATGCCAGGAGCGCCCAAAAGACCACGTCAATAATAGATGAAGAATGGCGGGAGTTTATCTTTCAGTTAAAATTCAGCATGTTAATTACCTAAAGCTTTTTTAGATCGAGAGAGGAAATCTCTTGTAATTGCTGTTTTGCACTTTAGGTTTAATGTCTTAACACAAAAGCAATATTAATTGAACAATCTCATGAAAATGAAGTAAACAAGACCACATTGTGAAACTTTCAGTACTTGGTATTTTTTTCGTACTTGCTGCTCTAAAAGCCATTCGGTTGTAATTAGAGTGTTTTAAGATTTACACACAGGTGTACATGTAAAGCTACATACTAGCTTTATTTGCCATATACACATATATCTTTTGGGTGTGTAGTTTTCAACACCTTGTGACAGTTTCTTTCTGTAGCCTTCAAAAATCCCAGAAACACAATTTTCTCTCTTTTCTCCACTTTCTTTTCTTCATAATCCCTCTTTTATTTGGTACTTTTTTCTGGCTTCCTCCCTTGTCAAAGAAACTCTCTGAAGGAACTGACTGCATAGTAATTAGAAATGTGCTTACACGTGAATGTTAAGTCCTCATAGACACAGATGTGTTGGGATTGTTATATAACAGAAAGCTGGAGGTTTCTATGAGCTGTAGGTGAGAGACAGGCCAGTGTTTAAAACATCAGTATGAATAAGGGGCATGCTTATGAAGTCTGGCTGATAGAGAACATGTAGAGTTGGAGTGGCTTTATAGAGTCAGGGAAATAGTACTACTGAAATATTCATTGTTCCTTGAGCAGACACACACATACACACAGTCATTGTGTGGATTATGTAGTTGAAAAAGACTCAAAGCGCAGGAAGAAGGATTTGCAACAAAAAGCAAACTGAATGCTGAATCCAAAATTTTATCAAAGGCCAAAAGGAGAGCCAAACATGACTCCAAAAGTATTAGTTACAAAGGGCACAGGGATCAAAACACTATAGGGTTTCACCAAGAGCATAACAGAACAATACAGACAACAAGAGAAAGGGAGGACAAGACTATAAATACTTAAGAGACTGATTACTGATGGGAAACAGAAGGGAAATGAACAGAGGTGAACACACAGAAAGAAAGCAAAACAGAAAGAAGACACAAAAGAAAACAAACTTTTAAAGTAAGACAGGAAAATAATCCAAAGAGACTAACACAGACATGACCAAAAGGAAAACACAGAAGGACCACAGCATAAACACACTGTCACTACTACAAATAAAAAAAGATAAACATGAAACAAAACAAAAAACTAGATAACACAAAAAACAGAACTCTTTACTAAAATGTATAATAATAATAGCATGAATGGATAGATGGTAGCTGAAGACTTTGTAATATAAGAACTAACTCACATTTTCTTCAAAAAAGAAATCAGACTCAATAATACCAACTAAGAATCAGAAACAAGAATCCAAAACTCAAGGACCTAAACCTGGGAGAAGAATCATAACTCTGAATAAGAATTTTTTTTACTGCCATCGTCTACCGCAGTCAATTAGCCAGAAACTCTATATTTATATACTTTGTTCTTTCCCCTTTTTTACCAGGAAGCTATTGACTTTAGTTGCCTTAGCAATATAATTATCCTGGTGGAGATATTTGGAATGTGGCCTCTCTATATTATAAATCAAACATTCAGCCTGAAGGCCAGAACCAACCACCAAATGGGTCTATTTGACACACTGATTAGCTTTGCAAACTGTAAAAACTGCTGTGAAGTCAAGAATTACTTTAATTTTTCATAAAATGAAATGCTGTTCATGGTGTGATAATGCCAACATTAGTCTACCACAGAGAAGTAAAAATGTAAGGAAAGTTAAAAGTACACTATATGGATAAAAGTATTGGGACACCTACACATTACACTGACAGGAACTTCTTGTGCAGTCTGTCCAAAATGTGTTGGTAAGTTAAAGCATTAAGATTTTCTTTCACTGGACCTAAGAGGATCAGGCTAACCCCAAGAAAACAAAGTTTTGCAGTTGGCACATTGCAGTCAGGCAGGTAACATTTTCTTGGAATTTGCCAGACCAAAAGTCATCCCTTAGACAGCCAGATTGAGACACATAATATATCACTCCACTAGAACACATTTCCACAGCTCCAGAGTCCAGTGGAAACGTGCTCTGCACCACTCCATCTGATGCTTGTACTTGGTGCTGTAAGACTTGCATGTACTGTAGCTGCTTGGCCAATTAAACCCATGCCACAAAACTTCCAGTACACAGCGTTTGTGCTGATGTTAATGCCAGAGGCAGTTTAGAACTCTGCAGTTACTGAGTCAGCAGAATGTTGTCAGCTTTTACACACTATGCACCTCAGCACTTGGCGAACCCGCTCTGTAACTTTACATAGTCTGTCACTTCATGGCTGTGTTGCTGTGGTTTCTAATTCCAGTTCCAATTTGCAAAAATACCACTTACGGTTAATTGTGGATTATCTAAGGGGGAAGAAATTTCACAAACGGATTTGTTGCAGTGGTGGCATCTTGTTATAGTACCACACTTGAATTCAGTGAGCTCTTTAGAATGACTAATTCATTCCAACATATTTGTAAAGGCAGACTGCATGGCTAGATGCTTAATTTTATACACCTGTGCAATGGGATTTAATGAAACACCTGAACTCACTGATTAAGAGATGTAGCCCAGTACTTTTGTCCATATACAGTGTTGGATGTAGACAAGTTGTCTGAATAATAAAGATGTAAAATACTATTGTTTAGTTACAAAAACTACATCCAAAGCCTTTTCCCTTTCTGCCTAACTTGTAATGACTGATTACAATCTGACTGTTGGTATTTTCTCTTTAATACTGTAGGGTCTTTACCTTACAGTATAAAGTGCCTTGAGGTGACTTTTGTTGTGAATTGGCGCTATATAAATAAAATTGAATTGAATTATTTTGGAAACGAGAGATATTGTTGAAATTGTATGTGAGTTTTCTTAATACATCTTATGCTGTCCATCATCTGTTGCCTGACTAGATAACTCATTAAATTTGAAAAACATTTTCACAAAAAATATTTCAGGTGTCTGGCAAATTTATAAAGGAGTGCTAAAACATGTATCTTTAACTAGGGTTTAAAAACTTGGCTACAGCTCAGGTGAACATCTTCAATTCTATGGGCATGTTTTCATTTTTAAAGAATTTAAATACTGGGGTGCTAGTACTTTTTCTTTAATTGTACAGCTTCATTTCTTAAAGTGTAAGCCTAAGGAGTCATGCTGATGGGTTTCTTTGATTTACTATAACAGAATTTCTGTGTAATGTGAGAAAGTAATGCGTGTTACTTTTCTTAAGATATCTCAGGGTGTTTTCAGAAGGTATTTATGTTTCTTTATGCTAAAAGAAAGAGGAACAATTTGGATGTGTTTTTTTGAAAGATTATAAAGGCAGTAGTTTTAGTGATGTGGCCCACTTAAGCTCAAATTGCGCCATATGTGACCCAGAAACTAATAAGTTTGACACTCATGGTCTATCACATATTATGACACAACGAAATAATAAATATAAATAAAATGGATTTAATAAATAATGATAGACTATTGTACATAAGTGCTGTGTCTCCTTTCTACTGGTTACCTTGTCTTCCTCCAGTATGGGAAGGTCGAAGCTCATTTCAACAGTATTCAACTGTCTGGGTCCACTGATTCTGTGTGCACCTCTGTCTATTTCTCTCTCTCTAACACACATAGTCTAATCTCACCTAGCAATTTGTGAATGATATGAACTACATATTGAATTGATTGTGCTGCTACTAAATGATATATTCAACAGTGTGTAGCTGCAATTTAACACCGCTTTTTTTTCCCTCCACTCAAACAAAGATTTGGGATTTGGTCAAGCACCCAGTTAAGTGTGGGGATGCTTGTGGTTGCTGGTGTATGCCACTTAGGTCTTTAACGATTTTGCCTTGCTATTTTTTAAGTTTATGCAAAAAAAATGAATAATACAAAAATGTAATTTGAACATTTGAAGAAGTCTATATTATGGATTATCTTAGTGGCCAAGTGATTAAAACTCATACCGCTGTTTCCTACTGCAATGTCCCCACTTTGATTCCACTTATAGAGATCTTTTCTGCATGTTATCTCCCATCTCTGTGTTGTCATATTTTCTTCCAAGCTGCGCTATCACAGCCAGGGAAAGCTAAAAATGGCAAGAACAGAAGAAAATTCTGAAAAATGCCCTCATTTTGGTTTTTATTGTGGTATTGTAGTATTTGTTGTCTGATTTCCATGCCTTTAGTACACCAGCCACTAAAACAAAAGTATTACATCATACAAGAGATGGCTTGCAGTGTAAACAGACAGAGCTTCATATCTTAAACAGAGTAGTGGATTCTGGCACAACTTTACCTACTGCCAAGGTACCTGGAGAAGAGTATAAAGTCTGAAGAGGATAACATTTCTGCAGCACTTGTAGTATAAAGAACAACATTATTGTTTGACCAACACATTCTGGCCTGTGGCTTTTATCAGTGTTATCATAAAACATATTACAACGATATGCGTTCAGCATACATGCCCATTAATAAGGCACCAGTAAGGATGGGTTGGGCATATCATCATGTGGTTTAATGCCAGTCATGATCCCTGGGGACCAAATGGGGAGTTCCCAATAGAAAGCCTGGGTGGCATCCGGGATGTTTTATATTTTTTACTCGACACTAATGCCATTTTACACTGTTGTCTGTAATATGGTTTATGATGACACTGATGAAGGCCTCAGGCCATAACCTGTGGTTGCAAACACACATCCACTCTTATAGAAGACTATGAGAAAACAGCCCTTGGCCCTGATCTCTGTGAACACTTTCCTGATGAGTTTATGTTTTGTAAGGATATCAAGGATATGCTTATTGGCTAATGACTTGCGGGTAACAAATTGTGAGCCAATAAGCGTGCAGTGTTCCAGCCAGGTCCGCCCATTGCTGCACTTTTAAAACAGCAAGCTAGCAGTGGCAAAACCACTCATCTCAAGCCTTCAAGAATGGACTTCACAAACCAATGAATGAAGACATTGTGGGTACATCCAACTTTTATACTGTCTATGCTCTCATCAAATCCAAGAAGCTTATAGCATGTACTGTAATTAAAAAAAAGACATATCAACTTTATGTTAATAATGCACATATATTATAATTATTCTTTTTTGTAGAGTTATGAGTCTCCCACCACCTCCATTCACATACTGTATATTTTGAATTTAACAATTTGTCAAAAAGACAAAATAAACAGTCATAGATGGGTTTGATAGTAATTTTTTTCTTAAACTACCACAATCGGGAAGGGAAAGTCTCATTGTAGTAGTCTTACTCCAAGCTAATATTCATCTACTTTTACTACTGTGGTCCTTAAGGCTTTAGACAAACATAATATTTTCATGTTAATCTCCAGATATTAATAATTTAAAAAAAATTCTGACTGTGGACACATCATACTGATAGTTGAGAACAACTGTCAATACTAATAATAATCATATTTGATAACTTACAAGCAATTAACTTTACAAGATGGTTTTATATGTAGAAATAGGTACAGAGAAGTGATATGTTGTGTCATATTTCTAAAATTTTCAGGTAGTCTGCAGCTGAAGATATACTCTGCTGCGAGGTTTGAAATAAGAATCTTTCACCATTAGAGAGCAAGACTGAAGAAAACTTAACTCCCTCCAGACTTTTTTCCTCAAACTTATTCTGGCAAAAATGAAGTCAACCCGTTATTATTTTCATCATACTGTAGAGTAGACTGTACTGGGTGTTAATTGAACAATCACTCAGCAATCATTAACACGTCACATCTCACTGCTTTGAGTGGAAAAAGGTGCAGGTTATAGTTGGAGTTTAATGTAGAAAAAGAAGATGTTCTGCTACTCACCACTCTGCACAAAAATGCAGTTCTCATATTCAAATGAGGAGCGTTGCAGAGGGGGTTTAGCTTTCATCTGTTGTGGGTTCAATTTCGGTCAAGGCAGACTGCAATAACAAAGGGGTGCCTGAATTAAAGCAGGACAGCTATAAAACTGGTGCTGAGCTTAAAATTCAATGAGAAGTGAGTCTTGCTGGAGAGCAAAGTGGGCTTTTCTGCTCTGTTTTTATCTGCTAAAAGCAAAAATATGTGTGAGCCTTGGTGCTTCTCCTGTATCTGTGTCATGCCTTATTTACTATAATTGTCTTGTCTTTCTTTCTAACCCCTTGTTGTTTAAGTTTATTTCTTTCATAATGAGATCTCCATATTGCTTGTCTTGCTTTCTCTAGCTGCTTTTTTCTATCCGCCTGTCCTGCACATACTCATTTCCTCATATAAATACTCTTAACATGGTGACACCAAAGAAGTCAAATGAGATTGATCCCCTCCAACCCACCCCTTCGCCTATCTTCAGTCTTACTGGTTGGAGCACTAACAGAGGAAGACATTCAGATTGCCTGGTTTTTGATGCAGTATTCTGCCCTGTTTCATCTGTTCTCTTGGTTCCTCTCTTGCTTTTCAAAACCTTTTATAGCTTTGAAAAATTTATACACTCATGGCACCCACATATGCATCAAGCTCTCTCACTTGCTCATGTAGACACAGAGGAAAAAAAATGCACTAATGCTGTTCCTGTTTCATTTTTGGGTCTATGTGAAACCATTGTTTGCTCACTATTATCAAAGACTTATATCCAATGGGCCCTATAAATGGTTTCTTAATTTTTAAAGTCACCATTACTTTATCTGTGCTTCATTCAACAGCAAGACTTAATTTAACTTCTAGGGTTTTTTTCTGATAGATGTGCACATTCCCCCCTCACATCATAACCTACCCAGGCCAGTACCTTGAGTACAATTATGTGGTACAATTTATCTCTAAGTGAAGATTGATGATTCATTAGAAGACTCCTTTACTGCATTATTGATATTGTGTATTTTGTCTTAAGATTGTGCAGTTGTGTCTGTTCCCAAACTGCCAACTGAGTTTTTCTCCAGGGCTTGTCAAGCAGTTTAACCTTTGTTTAATACTGCTCTGCATTTAGTCGTTAAATATTTTGCACAGACAGCCCTCCCAAGGCTGATCCAGCACTTCAGTGAAGTGTGTATTATGTTCTTTGCTGACTAGCACCGTTTAAAAACACTCTGGTGCAAAGACAATGGCAAACATGCAGGACAAAATTTTTTTGTATATACAGTCGCAAGCACTAGCTTTTTATTTGTGAACATATGAGACAATAGAAGTGTTTTTCAAAATATACCAGCCAGTATTGCAGACCACCCTTCTCTCGCTCTCTCCATCTGTTTATGTGTGTCTTGTTAATCAACAAAAAATAGTACCAGTGAATCACCAAAATATCTATCCAGGTTTTTTAATGTTAAAAAGTATACTGTGTATACACACAGATTAAATTGCCATATTTTCAAAATATTAATTCATTTTCTTTAAAAATCATAACAGATGAAACAAGAGTGGGAAATGTTGAAGTCATTGATTGAGAGAAGTGATGTTGATTATCTGAAGTTCTTGAAAATGAAAATTCGTCACCCTAAATATGACAGAATGAACACACATCTAATATAAGTTGTTTGTTCAAATGCAAAAAATATCTGTGCTACATGTTATCTTGCACAATTAATTCTAATTAACTCATTTAAACTTTCTAGTTCTTCTCATCTGCATGTTTGAAAACCCTTATATGTTATTTACCTTAGTTCATTTTTAAAACAACAGTTTGTTGACATTTATTGGCTGTTAAATGAATAGACAGCCACGTAGTGGCCACACCAAATGAGCCCCTAGACAGTCAAAACTCACTTTTCCCACATGTAGGATGGCACGATAGTGCAGTGATTAGCATTTCCATTTCATAGGAAGAAGGTTCAAATCTAACAGGAAGAGTTTGCATAGTGGATGAGGAGGAAGTATCCCTTTCAACTACATTTCAACATTGTTTAAACAGCTGGCAAAGTCTTCTTCAGGAACTTTTTCCTTGGGAGTGGGGTGTACTCCTGTGCATATCAGCCACAGCTGTAAATATTTATAAACTTTATTGCCAGTGGCAAAACAGAAAACTGACTCCAATGACTCTAGGCATGACAGCAATATTTTTCAGTTGTATTTTTCATTAAAAACTTGAGCAAAAATTTGATCATCTTGGGAACTCGCAGTTTGTTCTCATCCCAGTGCATGAAGTTCTGCCATTCTGTCAGATGCCACTGACATCTCCAAATTATGCACATGATCTTTGCCGTCTGTGCCTTGACACATTAGCTGTGGTTTCCCTCTTTTAAAGAGTTCATAAGTCTGCATTTTTAGGCTAGAGGGTAAAGTCTCGCTTCTTGTTTGTTTCTGTGTTCTGAAGTTTTCCACTTTCAGGTAATTTTTTTTTGTTTCCACTTGCTTTTTCTTTTCACTTTTACTTGCTGGTTAGGTCAAGTGACCTAAAACTATTTAACTAGGTTCAGGGAAAGATTGTGGTTTAGGTAAAAATACACCCCTCCACACGATTGATTCTACACATTAAAAAATGGCAATTTAAACGTGATGCCCAAAGCACTGAGGAAAAGGACACATTGTGCTTAAATTTGAGACACCAGGGTCTTTGACAGAATGTCAGTATTTGAAGTTGGGGATGAGAATGAGATGACAGTATTACTTCAGTTGTTTTTACATTTAAACTTACTTGAAACTTAAAATATCTTTCAAAAGTGTTGGGAAATTGACAGAACATTATTTACCCCTCAGTCCATCACCTCAATACCCAATGAATTGGCCTGATCTGCTGAGCAGATGGATTTTGGTGAATGCATTCGTTGTTGCAGTGATTGGTGACAGTTTAGCATTCTGTGCGTGCATTTGTCCATACACACAAGCAGGTATGCTTCTGAGCATACATACGCACATGCATATTTTAATGTGTGCATGTGTTCTGTGATGAGTCATTAAATTGGTACTGTGTGATTAAATTACTCCACACCAGTGCAGTGATTCAGTCATCCCCATCTGTTTAACAAGGCTGCAGTCCTCTGAGACTTGCACTCTGTCTCACTGTGGGCCAGATTTACGTTCACAACAGTGCAAGGCAATTTTTTCATCAACCTCTCATTCAATTTATGCCCACAATCTGTGTCTAGTTAGTGCCAGGACACTGATATAGAAGTCTAAATTACCTTAAATAGACCCCGTCACTTTAGAACTCTGTACTTATTACACAGTAAACATACTGTTCTAACCCAACACAAAGCACTATGTGGTATACCAAACACAGAGCTATAATGTCAGCTGAAGAGGACGAAAGCAGTGTGCCATTATGAAGATGGGCAAAAATGCTCTCAAACTGAAGTCTCATAAATTATACTTTTCAAGTTTAATGAGTAAATGAATTAGATCTAGGCTATTCTTGTGCTATCACTTTTTCTTTATTTAACAAGATACAGGGTTTGAACCACCTCTCTCTTCACTACCCTTATGCCAAAAGGTAAAGACAGTTGGAAAGATTTTATGTAGCTGATTCCCCCGAGTATTCAGCACAGTAATTGGTTGCAGGGTGTTAAAATGTTTACATCTGAAGCTAAAAACCTGCTTGCTGTGAATGTCTAGAACTAAAAATACATTTTCATTTTAATTCAGCCTCTGCAAAAGAGAGGAAAAAAATCAGCACCATTAGCCAACAGCAGTGAACTATATCATGGAGACAGACATACTGTGAGAAGCATATTGAATATGCAGTAATTAAACACTGTTGGAATCAGTCAAGCCTCCTTTTAATGCAACCTGGAAATTTACATAGCTTTACACTATATGCACAACAGAAGTATTGGACCACCTGCACATTCCGCCCACAGGAACTTTTATGACATTCCCTTCTAAATTCATGGAAATCAATATGGGCATTAATGTAACAGCAGTCACTATTTTGGGAAGACTTTATACAAGATTTTAGAGAGTGCATGTGGGAATTTTTGCCCATTCAATCCAGAAGAGCAATTTGTGAGGTCAGACACTGATGTTGGAATGAGAGGGCCTGGTTCGCAATCTCTGATCTAGTTTAGATTCAGAATCAAAATTCTTAATTAATCCGAGAGTAGAAATTGCTTAGTTCATCCCGAAGGTGTTTGATGGGGCTGAGGTCAGGGCTCTATGCAGGCCAGTCATTTTCTTCAACATCAAACTCGTCTAACCATGCCCTCATAGGCCTTGCTTTGTGCACTGAAGCAGTCATACTGGAATAGAAGAGAACCTTCTCCAAACTGTTTCCACAAAATTTGAAGCATAGAATTAAGCTGAAGCATTAAGATTTCTTTTCAGTTAAACTGAGGTGCGCAGGCCAACCCCATAAAAATAACCCTAAAACATTATCCTTCCTTCACCAATGACAGTAAAACAATGCAGCCAGGCAGGTAACATTCTCCTGGCATTTGCCAAACTCAGACTCATCCATCAGACTGCCGGATAGAGATTCTTCACTCCACAGAACACATTTCCACTGCTCCAGAGTCCAGTGGTGGCTTGCTCTACCCCACTCCATCCAACACTTGGCATTGTGCTTGGTTGTGTAAAGCTTGCATGTGGCTGCTCAACCACAGAAACACATGTACTGAAGCTCCTGGTGCACAGTTTCTGTGCTGATGTTAATGCCAGAGGAGGTTTGGAACTCTGCAGTTATTGAGTGGCCGCCTTTACACACTATGCATTTCAGCACGCTGCAACCCCGCTCCAACTTTACGTGGTCTGACACTTGGTGGCTAAGTTGCTCTGGTTCCTAAATGCTTCTACTTTGCAACAATCCCACTTAAATTTAACCACTGATTATCTAGAGGTAAAACAATGTCACCAGCTGACTTGTTGCAGTGGTGGCATCCTATTACAGTACCAATGGAATTCAGTGAGCTCTTTAGCGCCACCCATTCTTTCACTCATGTTTGGAAAGACTGCATGGCTAGCTGCTGGCTTTAATGGGACTGAATCAAACA
>VUQH01089710.1:25268-66313 GCA_015106775.1 Etroplus canarensis | reverse complement strand
TTTTCCAATAATAATTTGTTTTTCTCTTCTAAATGGCATCCAATTTGTGGGGCATATGCACTAACAACATTCAGCAACACACCTTCAATTTCCAGCTTCAAAGTCATGATTCTATCTTTTATTCTCTTCACCTCCAGAACACTCTTCACATACTCTTCCTTCAGGATTATCCCTACTCCATTTCTCTTCCTATCTACACCATGGTAGAACAGTTTGAATCCATCTCTGATGCTCTTGGCCTTGCTTCCCCTCCACCTGGTCTCTTGCACACGCAATATATCTACCTTCCTTCTCTCCATCATATCAGCCATCTCTCTCCCTTTAAATGTAGGGACCATGACTGGTAAAGTTCCTATTCTCACGTCCATCCTCTTACCTTTCCTTCTCTCTCTCTGCCTCCCAAAACACTTTCCCCTTCTCCCCCTCCTTTGTCTTCTGCCAACAGTAACACAGTTTCCACTGGCACCCTGTTCACTAACGGCACCGGAGCCAGTCGTTGTTAACTTGGGCTGCGACCGATCCAGTATCAAAGTCATATTATGAATCCGCATATTTGATTTGGCAAAGATTTTACACCAGATGTCCTTCCTGATGCAACCTACCTGGGCTTGATACCGGCACTAGGAGTACACTGGCTTGTGGGCCCCATGTTCCTGGTTTCATTTACCACTACCTCTGTGTGGTCCAATCGTAGGCTGTTTGATGTTGTTAAAGGTCTGAAATACACATGGCTTATTTATCATTGAGGTCTTTTGTCTTTTTCACTTGTGTGAAGCACCCAATCATCCTGTATAAGCGAGGTGTATTTCCAAGGTCTGATTGCAGCAACCTCATATCTTGCTGTCTGAAATTGAAACACATTTTTAAAGTTTATGATTAAAGCTGTGTTCAGTCAGTAAATAGTATTTACTACTATTTATGGTTTTAGACTGAAGTGTATTGGTTTGCTTCCTGTTATCAAATTGTAAGAATACTCATTGTTAAATTGTCCTGAAATTGACATAAACCTAAAAAAACATTACCTTAAAATCTTAACGTATTTTTCTTTGAAAAAAGTAAATGTAAGTTTATGATAATTGTAATTAATTTGTAATGACAAAAAATCAGTTTCTGTTAATTTTTTCTTTTCTTTCTTTCTCTATTTTATTGAGACAATAATGTCATTGTTTCTGGGTGCGTAGTTTTGTTTTCTGTTTTGTTTACTTATGTACACTGCATATTTTGCATAGTTTCTTTGTCTAAGTTGAATCAACACAACCATGTATATGATGCAGTCTTTCCTGCTGTCTAAGTTGAACCAACGCAACCATGTATATGATGCAGTTTTTCCTTCTGCATTAACAATAGTTTCCTTGGGTTGCATTAACAATGTATTGTTCCTGTTAGGTAACAACTAAAAAAAAAGTAGAACAAAACACAACGGTGCTAGGTTTGTTTTCCTCAAGGTTGACTGCAAAGCGCAGGCAGGCTCATTAGTTGCAATATATACTCTACAACTTGACTGGCTACATTTCAATGGCATCGATACAGTAGGTTGTGATTATAGTTTTATTGCATTTTGGCTCTGCCCAGCCCTACCTACCAAGTCAGTGTCTGTCATTTACCTGACCTTCAAGTTTTTTTAGTCATGAGATAAACTAGAACAACCAGTGTGATCACACTATGGGAGCTATTCAAAGAAAGGACAGAGCTGAGTACACTGAATGCACTCAGTGCAGCAAGGGGTCTTAGTGGGGCCTTGTTTCTGCACCTAGTTGGGTCTTTCTGAAGCAGAATAATCCTCAGTTTCAACCGATGCAGAGCAGTGCAACAAAGCTTCTCCTTCTGTGGCATTCTGTTGTTATTAAAATAATTAATAGTCTACCTTTAGTTGAATAAAATAATGCTATTTTGTTTGTTTTTTTAGAAGTACAGCAGATATCCTCGTAAATCTGATGTCACTTGCATAAGCGCAGGACTGGCAACCTTGCACTTAAAGGCTGATGGTCCCCAAGAACTGTTTCAAGCATTGTAACTGCAGTGGTGCAGCAGCCACTGTGAGGAGCAGTAAGGCAGGGCTTTTAGCTGCAAGGTTAGCACTGACAAATCAGAAATGGTCCCACGCCAAAGATTCAGGAGCTGGTTTAGAAGATGCCTTCCCCTGGTGTAAGTGGTATTAATCTCCAGAGAGGTGCCATGGGATTCTGTGATTTCACATATCATTTGGCTTGTGAAAATGGCATCATACTGGTACCACCTCTTAAGCCAGATCAGTCGTTGAAATTGGGACTGGTGCAGCAGCTGCAGCCTGCATGAGCCGTGTGGAAAATGTGACTCATTACATTAAGATGGTCATTGAGACAAGTGGTCTGCATATCTACCATGGCCTCAAATGTGCGTCTGGAGTTCAGGGACATCTGGTGAGAAATTCAAATCATAAAACATCAAATCATGATAACTGGCTGAGCCCAAAGCAGCCTGGCTTTGGCTTTGACTTGGAAGTTATGTGTCCAGGGGTTCTCTTTTCTGTCCTGGTTAAAATATATATATATTTTTTTTGTCATCATAGAAATCTGCATGTTTCAGGTACTGTTGGGAAAAGCTCTTAACTTACCTAGAAGGATCCACAAATATAGAAAGCAAGAAAATATTTTTTGTGTCATCTGTCCTCAGATTAAATTGCACTGTCTTCACTAAATATTTTACTACATTTTATAAGTTGTTATTTTTATTTGTAGAATTATTCTTTATACCCTTCACTTTATAAAAGGATTTGCCAAAAAATGTTTGAAAAACCAGTCGACACTCACACTCTTCATTATAAAAAACTAAATTTTTCTAATTAGGAACATGCACTTAAGGCTCTCTGATGTCCTAGGCTACCTTGTCAAAGCAGATGACTCTTGTGCTTTCTCTCACTAATGAAATGAGGAGTAACAGGTGAGACAGATTTTCTGTGCTCTATACTCTTTACTCACATGAGAACTGGCCTTTATCACAAGCTCTGCCTCTTAGGAGAAGCATTTATGCAGCCAGAATATCCCAAATATAAAGGAAGAACCCAAAATGATTAGGAATAAAAGCATCAGAGGTATAAAACTGCCCTGCCCTGAAGTCTGTTTAGAATTTACATCACAGTCAGCTGTTGCAGTGGAAATGGTCCTTACACTTGCTTTGTAACAACATGCTGGCACTGTCTCTGTGAGAATGGTGCCATGCAAGCATTGACATTTGGCTTAGAGCAGTGCTATATTAGATATATAGATGACTCCTCTTCTTATTTAACCGTAAACATCTTCTTTCAGCTGCTCCCTTCAGGGATCGCCACAGCGGATCATCTGCTTCCATCTGACTCTGTCCTTTGCATCCTCTTGTCTCACACCAACCCTCTGTGTGTCCTCCTTCATTTCCTCCATGAAATTTCTCTGTGGTCTTTCCCTTTTCCTCCTGCCTGGCAGTTCCATCTTAGCCTTGCCTCTCTGACTTTATCTCCAAACTTTTCAGCCTGAGCTGTCCCACTGATGTACTTATTTCTAATCCTGTCCATCCTGGTCACAGCCAGTGAAAAATCTCAGCATCTTCAATTCTGCCACCTCCAGCTCGCCCTCCTGCCTTTTTGTCAGTGTCACTGTCTCCAAACCATACATCTTAGCAGGTCTAACTACTATCTTGTAAACCTTCCCTTTCATTCTTGCTGCTGTCTTTCTGTCACAAATCACCCCTGACCCTCATCTCCACCCACTCCACCCTGCCTGCACTCTCTTCTTTACCTGTCTTGTGCTCTGTCCATTGTTTTGGATGGTTGACCCCAGGTATTTCACTCATCCACCTTCACTACCTCTCCTCCTTGCATCTTCACTGTTCCAAATGACAAACCAAATATTTGGCTGTCTCCTACTTAAATATTTTTCAATATAATTCAAAACATGATCTGCTTATTGTCTTTGAATAAGGAAGCGTATCACATTTTTAAAATGGCAAACCAATGTCAACAGAAACCTATATTTGTGAAAAGACTCTTGTCTTACATATTTAGCACCTAACTGTTCATGAATACAATTACTGCTGTGTTGATCTTTAATCTTTAAAATCCAACACTCCTCTAGGCTTGTCGTAGAAATAACAATCATCTACCATCAAATTATTGAAAATCAGTTATCACCAAATGAGGGCTATAGCCAGTAGCAGTTGAATCATGGCTTTAACTATTTAGAACAAATGCCATGTTAATGAAATTCAGGACTTGCTTACAGTGATTTAAGCTCTGATAGCCTGTGTCCAGATAGCACAGTTAGATAAACCCTATTTGTATGCCTGCATGACAAACATATTGGCCTATGGACCAGGTTTTAGAGTCTAAAATATAACCTCTGGCTCATTCTTATCTGTAAATACCTTCCACAAGTAGACAGATTTCTTAAATGCTCTCTTTCAATTGTTTTACAGTTTGCAACATGCCCACATCTGTAGCTGCTTGCGAAGTCCTTTGACAGAAACAAAATATTTGGAGCCTGTCCATCATTAGCGCTTGAAATTAGTCATGCAGACTGCTGACCCACATTTGGGACTTCAGCTGAGGGAGAAGGAAACCAGGAAGTTGTTTAAAAAACAGCATAGGAAGTGCATGGGGAAGTACTTAAGAGAGTGGGGGGGGGGCAAAAACAAAACTCTTCAGCTTCTTGTTTTTGCTTATGTATTGAAGTGTCATCTCTATGTATGGCCTGGCTTTTCCTCCGCCACCTTAGAGATTTAAATAAATGGTTTATAAACTTATAAACAGGGTCAGACTGGCTAATCTGCTCTGTCTTGTAGGCAGGGAGGAGACGCCATTCACCACCTCCTCCTGCAAGTATCCTTCATACACCAGCAGTACCTGTAAGGTCATTTTTAATCGTGCCAGCACACCCTGTGTACTCCTTCTTGTAAATGTAAACCTATATTAAAGGTTCTCTTCCCATCGCCAAGGCTTATTGGGCTTTATTGCCATTCACAGTTTCACCCATATTGCATATATAGTTCCTCGGGGTGCTCCAGGGGTGATGTTATGCATTAAGCACATGTTAAAGATTGCGATCTGCGCCCTCCTCCCCGTCCACCAGCGCAGGTTTCTGTCGGTTGTGTTGAACAGCCGACTGCTGCTTACACTGCTGCCTTCGTTACCCGAGTATTGAGCTACCAGCTGACCTACTTTTTCTCAGCCACTCGGTCCTGTTTACAAGCCGCTGCCAGTGGAGGATGTGGAGTACAGAGCCTGGAAAAAAAGAGGCAGCCCGCAACTAGAGGAGGGGAGAAAAAAACAAGACGAATGAGAAATTTGCTCCCTCTCGCTACTGATAAATTGGGACTGTCAAAGCCGCAGAGAGTTCACCAGCGATTAATAACAGCACGTTATTAACTTAAGGCGTTGTTATGCAATTTAACGCTTTCAGCGCTCTCGCCCGGTCAGTCAGAGGCTGCCGGTTTGCGCTCGGCTGCTATGCTGTAGTTTAAGAAGAAAAAAAACATGACTAGTTTGTTTAAAGTTAAGCGTGGATCTGGATTTCTGCCGGAGAGCCGTTTTCAAGGTACGTGAGATTTAACTTAAGGTTTCAGTTTCGCGTCACTCTATGACAGATGAGCGCAAAATGTTGTCATAGGCTGCTGCCGCCCGCTTACTCCGTTTATATCGTCGGAGTTCATGACTGGCCTCCTTTCCTATTAAAGTAAAGGTGGCCGTGATTATTAGACTTAATATGGGCTGGCCATTTGTTTGATCAAACACAAGAGTCTCTCTATAAATATATTTGACAACGTTAACGCTCTTGAATGCTGCTTACATGTTTTCAGCTTGGAGTCATCAAGTGTCCTGGTTACAAGGTTGAAATAACCTATTTTTCCCTGTCGTGCCCCTGATGATGACAGTAATGGCCAAAACACTACAGGGATTTTCGTCATTGCTTCCTCTAAGACGCCTCATAGAAAATGCTAAATGTCACCGGAAAATAAATGCTTAGATAATTTCTCAGCAGGCTTAGGTCAGGCTGATGTTACCCAACCTGGCAGCTTTAAGCCTACTGAAGTTCACATTTCTCTGACTAACCCTTGTAATTCACAAAGCATTTGGGGCATCTTATTTGCACTTGAATGGGGTTTCTTGTAGCAAAGCACAGCCACTCTTTGAAGCTGTATGGAGTGTTGCAATACTATTTATCTACCCTCTACATAGGGGAAAGTTAAAGGGTCACAGAGTGCCCTTACTGACCTTCTCTCTGTTTTTCATTTATAGGTGCTTAACCAGTAGAATTGTTTCTTGTTTTCTTATCTCTTAAGGGAAGCTACACTTGCATTAAAAATCACAAAATTACATTTAGAAACATGTTCTCATTAGAGTGTTCAAAAGCATTTTTGAAATGTGCTATAAGATTTCATGTGTTTGATTTAATATTAGTGAGGTCGTAAGCTTTCAAGCAAATATGAATATGTAGGCATAATACAGATATCATACAGTAATGATGCAAATGTGTTAAGGGTGAATGCTGTGCAAATTATTTCAGATTTTATGCAATCTAGGCTTAAGCAGCCAGACCCAGATACATGTTAAAAACATTTCCACACTGACTGAAATTAAGCCGGTCCAGGCCCAGTTAGTGTTTACCTGACAGCTTGAGCTGCCGGCTCAAACCAAGATACAGGTGGAAGTGGTCAGACAGTGTAAACATAAAGACATGCAGATAGTGTGGTGTGCTGACAACAGCTACCTTTCAGCATAAGACGCACAAAAACAGTTCTCTGCCTAGAATACCAGAGTAGTTGTAGGGAATGCTGCTGTCGGCCATCAGAGAGCTTGCCGCCACAATTTTCTCATCAGCAGTCCGTTACCTGGTTAATTTTCTTGTGTGCTCATTGGCATTATTATGGCATTTCAGGATTGCAGCATAATAGTTTTATGAATCATTACACAGCTTATCGTGGGCATTGTAATGATAATGAACTTGTTTTCTTTTGAGACCTTTCAGTCTGGGAACCAGATTTTTGATCATGTTTGGCAGCTGATTTGTTTTTCACGAGGATGTGCATGTTTGTTTGGTTTTTTTTTTTGGTTTTTTTACTTGTAACTCCTCTGTTTTGCATTGGACTATAAATGCATAACCATTAACAAAGCCTGTAGTTCTAGTCTACCCTCTTTAGAACATGTCTTTCTGAATTCATTATATACTTTTCTTTGGAGTTTTTACTTTTATTCTAAAGCAGTGCTGTGAATTTATCAAAGTGTGTATATAAAAGAGACAGAGCAATTATCTTGTCATTCTTGAGTTTTTTTAAGCTAGAATTGACCATATTTGGACAAGAGGGTGGAGTGCTAACGTATTTGCTAATACCTGCATGCTCAGGTAACAAGCCATAAACATGGGTGCATCACAGAGTCACATGTACCTGTTAATGAGTGCAAACATGCAAAGAAAATACTAGCACTACACTCACCAATACTGGAGCACAGACTTCTTCGGTGGGTTGTCAGAACTCTTAATTGCATAGCAAGCCACATTATTTGTCAAATAACTGGATTAAAAGTGCTACAAAAGGCACCAACACCACAAACACTGTTCAGTGGTACAGTTCTAATTAGTTGAAATGATGCCTCCCATATACCTACCAGCTACAACTGCTGTGTTGACCCAGCTATGCCCCTAACAATGCATTACTTTAAGACTTAATGAAATTTAAAAGGGTGAGCTCTTAAAAAATAGGGGATACAAGAGAAGGGGTGAGCTGGAAGCAGAGGATCTGCTGTGGTGACCCCTAATGGGAGCAGCTGAAAGAAGACCCCCTCTATAGTTGTCATGAAGGAGGGAATTAGTTAAAGATTGCCATAAACTTTTTTTTTTAGCTGCATATTGGCCTAAAGTGGCCTTTTGAGAAACTGCAACTATTTGCATTTCTCAGTTGACCTAATTTTTCAACCCACTTTAGTTTAAAAAAAAATCGAACATAGCCAAGCCAATAGCTCATATGCAAAGGGATACCATTATCTGAGCTAGTGATATTGGTATTAGTTGGGTTTTTTGTAATATCAGTGTGCTTTCAGTGCTATGAGCAACCTACGGTATGAGCACTTCTGATTTGTGAATGAAAGAACAGTGGGTGATATGGATAGAGTTTATATATTGTAATACAAGGAAGTTTTTTGCTGTGCTATGTGTATCTTTCCTTCGTTCGTGGGCTTTGTTCCTGTTTTTCAGCATGTAAGGATGGACTAAAACACTGTAGCTGTATGCTGCCTTCGTCAGGTCGGTGTGCTGATTCCTGCTACTTGATTTGCAACACTAAAGATACATTACTCTCAGACATTAAGGAGAAAACTGCCCAGTATAAATGTTATGATAAAATGTCTGATTGTTGAGGCATTAAATATAGCCTCTATTAGACCCAAATTCTGGTTAAAATATTCCCTGCAAACATTTCAACATTTAAATACCTGTTGCCTGGTGGGGTTTTTTTCTTTGGTTTTTTTTGTCTGCATCTGTTCGGAAGGAAAAGTAGTTCCAAATTACAGTTGAACTGACTTTGAAGATGTTTCAGGTCAGTTTGAGGTAGCTGTTAAATGTTGCCGGGACATTGTTGTTAGACGGTCTTGCAAGAAAAAGTTTGTGTTCAAGAATTTTTTTTCTTTCCCTTTATTGTTTAGAATAAAACAAAGTAAAACATTCTTGATAGAAAGTATGAGGGAAAAAAATTATTCTCAGGGGTGACTGGAACTCTTGACCTCCCACACCCATCTCTTATCTCACTGAGCCAATTGACTTCACGTTCAGATTGTAGCACCCCTGGGGTTGTAATGCTGCCATTGGGGAGAGAGATCATTGTTTAACAGTACTACACATTAAGCTTAACATGCAACAAATGAGGCAGAATTTAGATGTACATAACCACAAATTGCTTAAAACTTAGACGAAAAGAAAGAAAACAGACTCCTGCTGTGTATGCAGAGAAGACATTCTGTAGATGTATGTTCACAGCCATGTACTAAGCAGATTCGTTTTCAGTCTTTAAAAAAAACAGGAAGATGCATTTAATAACTTCATTAGAATGATCTGGTCTATATTTTTTACTTTGTAAGAGAGCTCTGACCTAACCACTGTTCTACTTGAAAGCAACGTCAACATCCTTCTACAGTTCAGTTTTTGCTGTCGTAGCATGACCAGTTTTGACCTGGGAGATGATATCAGGGTTTCAACTATGTTTGCTGGGTTTATATACTTGATCTGTTCAGATGAACACTAATTTTGCAACTTTTGACTCAAATTTGTGAATCATGAAATAAATTATAGGCTGGAAAATTACATAGTTCTTGTTCAGTTTAATACTGGTTAACATTTCTGTGCATTACCCTGTAAAAAACATGTACAAGGGCCTTGAAGTAAAAAGTCTGGGTTTTGCTCCTGTATACCCATGATTTTGGAAATAATTTCTGACCCAGCTGTGCATAGTATAGACACATACACACCTACAGTATGTGCATGTCATCAGTATAGGAAAAGTTAATTAAATATGTCTTACATCATGTGACAGAAAATCGTTAAAGCTTCGGTCATTATGGTTTGGTGCTTACCTGCTTGCTCACCATGTCTTTACCACTGATGTCACATAGGTATTTTTTCTTTGAAAGCTAAATGGAAAAAATCTACCATCAGCATCTGTTATCTTTGCACATGTCCTCTGTGAGCCATTAAGGTTACTGATGTTATCAAAAACAACCAGTTTATGCTGCTTTTGCGTGAGGGATATAATCCATCATGAGCCAAGATCCACAGATAACATGACTGTATTTTTTAAAACTTGCATTTATAAAGTGACGAAAAACTTCCTGCTTGAATATGGCTGCATCTCATAGCTCTGAATCATTAACAATATACAGCCAAAGGTAAAAAAAAAAAGTGAAGAGGAAATGAGGACTTTTTAGATCTCATTCATTGAAGTGGAGGAGCACTTTAGATTCTCAGCTATAAGCAAGCTGTGTGACACCAGCACACTTTTTTTTCTCATTAAAGGCATTTGTGATTTTCAGTGACTGATGTTTGAAATGAAAATAAGGCTTTTAAAATTTGGATATAAAGCAGTAATCTTTGTCTCTAAAAACAAGTGATAATAGTTAAATTAAATGCACAAATACCCAATTCCAAGCTGTGGTTTCCTGCTACTCCTCTATTAAACTGTAAAATAAGGCCTACGCTCTGTCAAAGAAGCCTGCAATTCACATACTGAGAGAAGGAATGAAAGAAATTTATCGTCTTTGTTACTATCACTGCTCCTTTTACTGCCTGTTTACATACAGTGATCGTCATGAACTTGAACTTCAATGTACCGGCTTGTGAAGTGAGCTCAGGTTTCAGTTTAAAGGGTTTTAAATACCTGAAGGCACGAGTGTAACGAGACTCGGATGTTTTTTAGCTGGTGACCTTGCAAGGTGCGGTTTAACCTCGATACTAGAATGCCGGTGGATATGTGAGGTTTATTTTAGCTTTGCAGAATGAAGACACATTCAAAGCTACACAAAGCGATTCTCAATGCAGCTAAAGTAGTGTGTGTTTTTTAATTTTACATTCATGCAGTGGATCAATTTATGAGTTTTAATTTCTGTTGCTTGCTATATAAACTTTAGCTTTCTTGTTTTGTCAACATTTCAAGTATGTCTATTTTTCAGTCTCAACGCTGCAAAAGCATAAACAGTCTAAAGAGTAGTTTGGCAGTAAGTAGGGCAGTAAATGCAGAAATTGTGTTTCTGATTAAACACTGGCATTTCCTCTCAGTGGTAGCTAAGCTTTTTTTGTTTGTTTTTTGAGCATTTCTCATCAATCTGGTCCAATAAAATAATAGCTCGAATTTTTACCAACACTTCACAACTTCATTGTGAGGGTTGCTCCATATTCACAGGGGTCTCACACTTTGGTTTCTTTCTTCTTGTTTCTTTCTCATGTGTTTATGTGCCTTTATGTGGACCAGGTTGGAAATTAGGAAAATGAATTGGTTTGTCTACATTTATCAAGACTTTATTAAAAATCAGTGATCATTTCTGTCTGCAGTGAGTTGGTAAGCCTGAAAGTGGGTTGATGGTTTGTGTCATATAGAGGACTTGGATAACTCAAACCAGATGTTGAGATCTAACAAACCTGTAGTGACCTGCTATTCAAAAGCATAATGTCAATATGGAAATATTACTTATTGCTTATTGCTCCAGGATTATGTCCTTGCTTTGTGCCTCTCATTTGAGTTCCCTACTTTATTAGTTGTTTCTGACTCATTTGATGCTCTACAAATAAGCTACATATATGCCCCCGATGTCAGGAGTAAGAAGGCAACCAATGTTTGCTTTGTCTCCTGGACTGTATTTTGAACTGTTTTGGGCTTTACTGTGGAACAGTTGCAGGAAGCTGGGGGGTGTTTCTGCAATAAAATACAGACAAAGATAGCATAACAAAATAATGACAGCAAGGCTTGAATTAAAATAAAAAAGGTAGTATTCAGATTATATGTATGAATTTGCCTGAAAAGAGAGCATAAGTGATATACTTGTACTTTAACCATGATCAATTTTGATATATCAACAGATTGTATAATTTGTGAGAGGCTTCTTCATCTGTTACTGCTGCTGCTTCTTCTGTTGATTGCTCCCTTTAAGGGACCCCACAGCAGATCATCTGCCTTCATCTCACCCTATCCCTTTCATCTTTTTCTGTCACATCAACCCTCTTCATGTCCTCCTTAACCATATGTCTTTACCAGTTGCAGTTCCTGCATTTAAAGTCTCTACTCTCACCTCCACATGCCTACCTTTCCTTCTCTCTCTTTGCCTCCTAACACGCCTTCCCCCTCTCCTCCTCCTTCGTCTTTGGCCAACAGTAGCATAGTTTCCACCAGTATCCTGCAGGCCAACAGCACCAGTAGCAGTTGTTGTTAACCTGGGCCTCAGCCAATCCAGAATAAAAAAACGTATTATTGATATTTGATTTGGCAAAGATTTCACACCAGATACCCTTCCTCATGCAACCCACCCCATATACCTGGGCTTGGGACTGGCTTTATGACTACATTGGCTTATGGCCCCTCCTGTTGGGCTTGTGAGAGACATTGGTTACATGGTTTAGAAAGACAGTTTGCTCCTAAGTAAAATTCACATAATTTTCCTTTTTGGCATTTACTATATCTATTTAAATTATTTTGGTGTCAACTGCCCTTTTTTGGTGATATGGGTTTTGAAAATATAAAATATTGAAAATATAGATATAACTGGGCCAGATTTAATAAAATCCACAAACTGCAGCAACTTTCTACATCCGCAACTAAACGGGCAAGCAGCCAGCTAATAGCGCAGCTCAGCTGTTTTCATCATGTCACGCTTCCATTGGCATGATCCTTTCATCATGCGTAGATGGACAATTTCTTTTACAGAGTGATAGGGTTGGCAGGTGTTGTACAGTAGAAGTCAATGAGTGCATAGAGCATGACAAAATCTGTTAGTTCCATTATATTTAAGGAAAGGAAGACATTCCCACAGCTGATATTCAACTGATGCGAGCATCTAAATTTCAGGACTTCAGTGATGATGTAAACATTTGAGAGAAACTTATAAAGGTCTGAGGTAAACTGTCATATTAAAAATGCTTTTGAGATATTATCCAGAGGTTAGAATAATTTTAAATAAATGGTCAGCTGTCATTGGGTTGATTTTCATATTGTTGCCCCTAGGAATACACATAATTACATTTCTATAACAGTTTATTGTGCAAGTGGTTTGTGGCTCAATTAACTCAGGCTGAAGTGTGCTTAAACACCAGCTTCATACTGCTGTATGTTCCTCTATGCGCTATAGGAGCAAGAGTTTGGCAACCTAAGATAGAAAAGGATTCTTGTTATGAAGAAGGAAAGAATATGAGCCAATTTAACAGCAACTGCAGAATGCAGATTTTTTTTAGTTAGACTGGAGATTATTCTTTTAGCAGTTAATTGTTAAAAGCCACAACACATCCCTCCAGTATTTCCATATTAGTGATTCTCTTGTCCCTGTGGGTCTCATTGAGATGCAAAATGATGGAAGAAGCAATATCTAGTAATTCTGCCTGAGGCCACTCAGCGTAGACTAGATTTGGAATAAGACAAACACAGATGACTGCCTGTATTAAGATGGACTGCTAATGATAATTATAACTTGAAGATAATTGATGCATAGCTGAATTTATTTTCAGACCACGAAACCACGGACAATTTTAATCAAGGTTAAAGGAAAGCATGCGTGTTCTTTTCCTACTGGAAATTGCTCTTCATTATTATGTGTGTCAGACAGTGAAATCGGCTGACTAAGAAAATACACAGTTTTATGTCAGCCACAATAGGAAAAAACATATGTTTTCATGTGTAGATTATATCAAAATATGTTATTTATTGGTCTGTAAGTGAATACAGTCTCAGGTTGTTTAATTGCAGCTGGCCAAAGCTCGACTCTCTGACTTCTTAGTTTGGTTTATGAAAGAAGTGTCTGCTCCATGTTGTTTAAGCTTGCTGTATAGAAAGGATATGTGGAGAGGGTGTCTGTTGTGCACTTTCTTTTTCAGGCCAGGTTATCAAAAGAAGTGCCTGCTTCAGACATTTTTCTAGGTCAGGGGAGCTCATCCCGAGCAAAAACACTTCTTATGTGATGAAGTACTCCTCCAGGTGGAACTGGTTAATTCAGTGTACTTTTAATGCTTTTCAGAAAAATCCATCCTCACAGTTTAAAAAAAAAAAAAAGCATTTCATTTTCAGATGACCAGAGTGCGTATTTTTCTTGAATGCAATTCCTAAAGAAAATGCAGACATACATGGTGTCAACATTACTGTAACTGCAATCAGCTTGTTTAAACAGCAAGATAAAAAGAAAGCAAACTGAGCACAGCAAATAGAAAAGAAACATGTAAAGAATATACAGTGATGTGCAAAAGTCTTGAGCCACTCCTCAAAAATGACAAAGAGAAACATTCTTGTGGTTTTGGGAGTGGTCCTGCATGATAGTTCTCCAGGCTTTTTGAAGGTCCTTTAAAGTTTTTCTTTGGACATTGGCTTTTCACTCATTTTCAGTCCAGTTCTTGTACCTGACCATTTTCAGAGGAATATTTTTTGTTTAAGCCACTTAACACTGACCTATGAATCATTCCCATGTAAAATGACACTTAACACAAGGTATGATCCGGTGTTGGCAAAGAACCAATTTAAAATGGCTTCTTTGCTAAATTGCTTGAAATATTATCTGCAGCAGATGAACAGTAACTGAGTGTCATGGAGGAAGTCAGGGAGAAAAAGATGAGGTATGCCAAATTACACAAGAACTACAATGAAATTCGGTGGCAACAGGTCTTATGGAATAATGAATGGACCTTAACATTACTGAAGCAATGTGGGATCATCTTGACCTATTTCCCATTTTCCTGGCAAAATATAAAGAAATGAGGAGTGGCTCAAGACCTTTTCACAGTAGTGTACTTTAAAAAATGCGCAAGTGCAGTCTTCTACAGTGATGGTACTGTGTTTATCTGGGAATTTTAAGGTTCTATTAGAAGGACTATCTATGGATTTAACCGTAGAATTGTTACCCTGACAGATATGAAAATATCATTGACTTCACGGCGGTTTTCTGTTTTCACAGGATTTGGCGTTTGTTTAGTAGAACCGAGGAGGTGGTGGACAGCTGGTCTGTGCTAGGTTTTTCTAAAAGAGTGTTCATACGAAGACAGCGCGGATGGGACTTAAAGGACTTCAGAAAGGGCCTGGTTGGGAGAAGGAGTGAGTATGGACAACCTTTCGGATTTTGGTGGCCCCTGTCCATCCAGTCGCAGGGAATGGGAGTGAGTATTAAATAAAGTTAACTTTAGTTTAATTTTTTTTAGATTAGCACCTTCAGAACTCTATTAAAAGATGTTCACACATGTTGATCTCCGGGCTTCTGAGCAATAGCTCAGTGCATTAATATTTCTTTAAGGGGGAGCTAAACAAAAAAAGCAAAGATTCTATCCAGAATGTCGACAAAGACATTTTTAGCTTGTCTAGGACAAGGACTGTCTGTCCACAGTTCACAAGAATTGCTACTCCTCCTAGAGTATTGTCCGGAGTTTAATGAAACTTGCATACAGTTATCACCTAATGGGTCTTCACCTGAATTGTGCTTAAGGTCAAGGTGACATTTGTCATTTTATGGGCATGTTTCCATTTTTACAAGAATCACTACTCCTCAAGTATTGGTCTGGATTGTAATGTTCATAATATCAGTGTCTGCCCCTCTGCCATCTATATAAAATTGTCATTAGGATTATTTATGACAGAATGATGTCTTAAGCTAGGTTAGGGCCAGTCCAGAAATAGGGCTGTTTGCAAGTCTTTTAGACCTCTCAGTGGATTAAAATTCTCATTAGGTTGTGCAATAAAGCCAGTCAATAACAAGAAAACCTGTCATTTTCTTTCTGTATTTTGTTCAGTACAATAACCAGTGAATTCTAAGAGATCATGAGCCAGATGAGCTACTGTGTCTTTGACATTCTGGTTTCAGACTAGCGTATCTTCTTACTTATTACAATAACTTTTTAAAAGTCAACATTTTGCTAATTTTTAATAGTCTTTAATGTGAGTATAGATGTACAAATCTACAGCACTTTTGAGAAATGTATTAACAAAACCCATAACACATGAGCAAAATTACTAAACATTACATGTAACCAATTCAAAAAATTGCAAAACCCTAACTTTAAGTTGTGACTTCAGTATTGAGGCTAGACGCTTACAACAAACAGTGTCGTCTGCAATGCAAAGCAAAGAACCTTTCCTCAAATGTGATTAAAGCACTTACTTCCATCAAAGGTAATGAAGCATGTTAATGAATCACTGTGGGGCTATATTAATATTGATCCAATACAGCAGGAATAATTAGTTACCCTCACACAGAATCTGAACATGGAGTGCAGTCATAATTTTATGTCTGGGTTAATCCGCAGTAGTTGTATTTTTGTTTTACCTGTAGTTTCTGTGATCTGCAATCCAATCATTTCTTTATACATCATAAAGATAATGTTTGGTTTGCTACCTATGACCTCGTCACTTCATCATAGGGGTGACTGCCACAGTCAGAATTTGAGGGAATAAGAGACAGAGAATTTTTAAAATAAATTAATTTTGATAAAACTAAACCTGAAACCTGCTCTGACAAACTGCCACTTGCCATACCCAGGTCAAAGTCGTATATGGGTGCAGCTGTTTACATGCAACACAATTCTTTATGACTGATTATCTCTGCTGCCATTGATGAACCCATTTATAGTTGATAAAAAAAAAAGCTCCCACTGTTGTGGTCACGGGCAATAAATCTCCTGTTATAACCAGGAGTAATGTGTAAAAGAATATATGGACGTGACTCGTGACTTTCTGCCACTAAACATCCAACCATGTGAGCCTGGCTGTGCGCCGTGTGCTGACAGTATAAACCAAAAATACAAATATGGAGTAGGTCATTTACATGTCACAGTGACCTGTTAAAAATCAGAGAAAGCCAGGAGCTTCAACTGTGTTTCCAGGTTACACTGACAGAATCACAGCATCAGTAGTGGTAGGCACAGTTTGCCTCTGTTAACCTATTCAGGTTGTCAACTGGATGAAAATTCCCTCCTACCTACATATCCTGAAACCCAAGATACATGTTTATATTTACAGGCCTCTTTATACAAAACATATTTTGCCATGTTACAGTTGAGAAAAGCACAGGAGTACAAATTAATATGAACAATGGCTAAATTCCTTTTATCTGCTCCAGTTTGATGATCCTTTTGTTAATGCCACCTCATTGTTGTGCAAACGTTTGGGAAAGAATTGGTTATTCTAAAAAGTTCACTGTAATGGGATGCCACAATTGCAACAAGTTAGTTAGTGAAATTTCCTCCCTCCTAGATATTCCACGATCAGCTGTAAGGAGTATTATTGCAAAAGAGGAGGTGTTTAGGAACCACAGCAACTCAGCCAAAAAGTGACAAACCATGTTAAGTTACAGAGCAGGGCCACCAAGTGCTGAGGTGCATAGTGCATAATAGTCGCCAATGCTCTGCTGACTCAAAAAAACAAAACCTCCTCTGGTATTAACATCTGCACAAAAAGCTGTGCACTGGGAGCTTCATAGCATGGGTTTCCATGACTGAGCAGCTTGTTCCAGTGAAGGGAAATCTTAATGCTTCAGCTTACCAAGTCATATTGAACATTTCTATGCTTCTAACTTTGTGAGAGCAGGGAAAGGCCATTTTGCTGTTACATCATGATTGAGCCCCAGTGTACAAAATAAGATCCATAAAAGCATGGTTGGATGAGTTTTGTATGGAAGAACCTGACTTCAACCCCATCAAACACCTTTGAGATGAACTGGAATGGAGATTGCGAACCAGGCCCTCTCGTCTAACATCAGTGTCTAGCCTTACAAATGCCCTTCTACACGAATGGTCAAAAATTCTCACAGACCCCCTCCAAAATCTTGTAGAAAGCCTTCCCAGAAAAGTGGAAGCTGTTACAGGTGAAAAAAGTAACCAACTCCAATGCCATATTAATGATTTAGAATGGGATATCATAAAAGCTCTTGTAGGTGCAATGTGTAATATCCTTATTGTGTATGCCCTGCTATTGTTATATTATCAATGCCACAAATGTTTGATGTCAAAGAAACTTCATCCTTGCTTGTATCCTTCTGTTTCAAGCACCAACAGCTGTGTGGAGGATTTAATGGACGAAGATGAGAAGGACAGGGCAAAAAGGTACTCATTTCTGTGCATATTTGTCTGTGACTTTACATGTTACTGTACATATGAAATGTTTATATTATAAGTAATTTATTATAATGTAATATTAATGAATTTATTTTGATTCGAAAGGTAAAAAAAGAAAATTAAAGTTGGACATAAATAGAAAAAAATGACATGACGTTACATTTTACTTCCAGTCTCATTTGGCTTGTTTATATAATTTGCACACTTACTCCTGTCTATAAGAGAGTAAGTTCCTTTCACAATGGTTCAACTCCAGATTTACTAATTACTTACCTGTTGTCAGAAGTGATCTTAATGCTTGTTATGTCAACAGTAAAAGAAAGAAAACATTTAGTACAGAAATTAGGACATGGTTTGGACAGATGTAAAATCTAACCACCTGGCTTAGCAGTTGGTAAAAAACCAAACACTTTTTTTAACCTAAATTGCATTTTGTGAGATTAAAAACATGTTTACCCTCAGATAAGATATAACTCAGGCTCTGCTTGTTTTCAGCACGTTCTGCTGTTACCTCTTTCTCATTTGTCTGTCTTGTTTAGCCAGTTTTAATTTTCATTCTCAGCTGTTGTAAGTCTTCCATTTACAGTTTAAAAAGGGCATTAAAAGTTCAACTAATATCAATTAATTTTCACTTGCAGTTCCACTGATTCGTCATAATTCTTTCATCTTTTGACTGTTTTAGGGCATCCCGTAACAAATCAGAAAAGAAAAGAAGAGATCAATTCAATGTGCTCATCAAGGAGCTATGTACCATGCTGCAGGGTCAAGGCCATCCACGTAAGATGGACAAGTCCACCATATTGCAGAGGACTATTGACTTTTTGCAGAAACAGAAAGGTAGGAAGCTTTTATGTGGTCTACATATAGCATATATTCTTCGTATTTCAAAGATATATTATATTATAAGTTTAGTTATATTTAGTAATTTAGTTCTTGCCTTTTCTTCAACCTTTCACCTTTTTAAGACATCACTGCACAGAATGACACTTGTGATGTGAGGCAAGACTGGAAGCCTTCGTTTCTCAGTAATGAGGAGTTCACTCAGCTAATGCTGGAGGTAAGGTTTAAGAGGTTGTCTTTCTAGAAAAGTTGTGATTTATCTCTGACATTAGTTCATTTTGATAACCAAAAAGCACAGATGCATGATCTGTAAAATGGTGAAACGATGAAGCTGCTGTATCTAAGTGCGTGTATTTCCAGTTTGCTTCAAAACCAGTAGTGGAGAAGTGAGGTCTCATTAGATCAGGTGTAAAAACAGACCATGTCAGTATGATGTATTGATGGATTAATCAAGACTCTGGGACATTGTAAAAATGTATTTTTTTACATGTTGCAGTACAGTAACATAATTGTGGTGACTTTCTTCCTCTTGTAGGCCCTAGATGGTTTCTTGGTTGCATTAACTACAGATGGCAACATCATATATGTGTCTGACAGTGTGTCCTCACTTATTGGCCATTTACCGGTAAGTCAAAGAGCCTGAAAAATTCATGCAGACATCTTAACTTTGTATTGGGAAATATTAGATTTCACCTGATTTGTTCCAGGATATTTATTTTTTTCTTTTGTTGCCGTGTGTGTGTGTGTGTGTGTGTGTGTGTGTGTGAATGTGTGTAACTGAACTGCAAATTTCTAGCTTAATTTCAAGAGGTTTCACAAAAGCGTTGCATTTACTGTTTGGGATGATTGACTGACAAGCAGTTTCATGGCCAGTTGAGGCCTGTTCCATTATTATTTCATGTCAAACTAAGCAGATAAAGATTTGTAGTTGATTGCAAGTGCTGAACTAGCTGTTAGCTGTTCACTGAAACTCTCAAAATGAGGTACAATAAGATGTCATTGCAATTAAAGCAGGCAAATTACCAATGCGGATTAATTCTCTGTGGCAACCCCTTGGTGGAGAATACAAGGGAGCAGCCAAAGGTACACTTTTTTTTAAAACTTTGTTTCATTACTTTTGAGCCTCTGAAAATGGGGGACTATGAATAAAAATAGCTGTAATTCTTAAACAAATAGTGCGATTCTTTTGTCAAACCCCTTGGATTGAAGCTGAAAGTCTGAACTTTGATAACATTTTGATTGTTTGATTTAAAATCCACTGTGGTGGTGTACAGAGACAAAATGACTAAAAGACCACACATTAAATCCAGAAATTATGTTATTCTCCTAATAAATATTGATTACTATACATTACTTTACAACACATATGATGTACAGCCAAAAGACTGCGTGCCATTCATCTATTCTTTTTGCACCAGTCAGATATGGTGGACCAAAATATCTTGAATTTCCTCCCGGAGCGGGAACACGGAGAGGTGTATAAGCTGCTATCATCCCACATGCTGATGACTGACCCCATTGCTGCTGACTTCCTTGACAGTGAGTATCCCGCTGAGCAGGCTCTCTGCACATACTGTGTCTGGGTCATCATGTTGAAGCACAACGGGAAGTGGAAAGGTTAAAGCCTGTAGACTGTCTCCCACTTCAGGAGATCAAAATTCTGTCTGCAATAACATTTAGTACTAATGTCATCTTTTAGATCAGCTCAAAAGTTTTAGCTTAAAAGCCATTTTTCTGTTTTGAAATGGAAAAAAACACCTGACTTGTTTTCAGTCCTGAGACTGTTTGAAATGAAACTCTTTATATATAGAAGGTTGCTGAATTGAGGCCTGCAGTTTATTGGATTGTCAATTTAATGTGCCTATGATTAGACTTTTAGCTAATAATAGGAGCTAGCTTAGTATCATAGTTAAGACTTTAAATCACTGTTATGTTAGCACAGTAATCCAGAGCAATGTAGTAGGGGAGGCTGAAGACACTGACCTTAATCCCATGTTACTATTGGACTTTTCTGGGAAAGAGAGGGCAAGTTGCATGTGTCTCAGCCTATCTTTAGAGACCTACATAGCAAACTCTCACAAAGCCATGTCTGCAGTAAACAACATCACTTCAGCACAACCATCTGTTTGCTTTTCCTGTATTTTTTTTCTAACATGAAAGCCTTAAAATAAAATTGCATAAGATATGATTTTAAATTTAATTTTTTCCGTTGGCTTAATACAAGGAAAGAGACATGTTATATGGGGCCCAAACTACCTTAACCTGTTGTTCTGTGGAAAAGATAATCGACTGCGAAACTCTAAAACACATTACTTTTTCAGGAAATTCAACTCTTCCCAAGGCCATTGTGCTTCATTACCAAAGTTTCTCTTTCATGGGGTTCACATTGGAAAGCATCTAAAGTTTAAAGTGCACTTGATAAGCTGTCAAACCATAAATCAGCCCTTTGACTGCAAGAATTGATTAATGACTCTCCTGAAATAGTACATTAACATTATGCTGTAACACTTTGTTGAAACTTTTCCTCCTTCTCTGGCTGTTTTAATGCTCATTAGTAGACATTAAACAGGACAGGGTTTCATTTGAATTATCTTTTCATTGTTTGGTATACAGATATTATACAACCCCAACTCCAAAACGGTTGAGACACTATGTATAAACACACACACACACACACACACACACACAATGCAATTATTTGAAAATCTCATAAACCAAAAGTTCATTTGAAAAAGAACATAGAAAACATATCAAATGATGAAAGTGAGGCATTTTACTATTTCATGAAAAATACTTGCTCAATTTTAATTTGATCACAGCAACACATCTCAAAAAAGTTGGGAAAAGGGCAGCAAAAGAATGGAAAAGTGAATGTACCTTCAGCTGCTCCATTGTATTCACCCCAAGGGGTAGCCACAGCGTATTAATCCACGTTGGTAATTTGGCAGAGGTTTTACACCGAAGAAGTGATACTAAAGAGGAGCAATTATTTAAGTGAACTGGCAACAGGCCAGTAATGTGATTGGGTATAAAAAGGGCACATTAGAGAGGCAGTGTCTCTCAGAAGTAAAGATGGGTTGAGGTTCAGCAATCTATAAGAAACTGTCTACAAATTGTTCAGCCATTTCAGAATAATGTTCCTCAGTGTAAAATTGCAAAGACTTTGAATATTCCATCATTTACAGAACAGAATATTATTAAAAGATTATCAAAATCTGGAGACATCTGTGTGTAAGGAATATGGTGAAAGACTAAATTAGTTGCTGCTAATCTTTGGGCTTGTCATGGACCAAGCAGCCACGAATGCACAGGTGTAATTTAAAAATGGGGGAGTTTTATTTACCCCAAAAAGACAAAAATATCATCAAAAATACTCACTAGTGATGGCAAAATTGAAATGGTGTTTCAGTACATACCAAAGCCTGTATGTATGTTGAACTTTTGATTTGAAGCATTGTTCCAAGGTCTGTATCAAGAGGAGGATATCAGGTGAATGTTCCATATCATGTTCCATTACGTCACTAACTGTTTTGAAACGTCACTGTTGTTTTGCCCTGCTTCAGAATTGAACACACAGTGATCTCAATATCTTGTTTCCAAAATGAATACTACAATTACACAAACTGGAAATACAGATATATATACTTTATATGTAAATGATTATTTCTCATGCCATTGCCTGATTCACCACCGGACATGCGTAAAACATTTAAAAGCTCTTCCAAATTGCAGTTTATTTATGAAATCTTGCCTAATTTACCTGAGTGCCTTGTACCAAGTGTGGTTTTCAATTTTAGAATTATATTGAAATGACTGGGGGTACAAAGCTTCCCAGGTCATCTGTCTGGGATCACTTTGAGCTTCTCAAAGAAAAGAAAACTAAATGTATGCTACACAGTGGTAAACCTGGCCCTGTCCCAACTATTTTGAGATGTCTTGCTGCCGTCAAATTCAAGCTGAGCTAGTATAAAATAGTAAAATGTCTCCCTTTCAACACTTGATTTGTGTTCTATGTTCTTTTGTGAATAAAATATTGGTTTATGAGATTTGCAAATCAATTAATTGTGTTTATATTTTGAGCACTTTTTGGAATCTGGTTGTATTTTTGAGCTTAATTACACACAAATCTCAGGACCTACTTTACAATTGTTAGGATTTCTCATGATGTATGTAAGCTTCATTTATGTACAGGGTGTAAACATGAAAATATCTTTTTCATGTTTCATATTTTTCAGGTGAGGCACATATTGAATTTTGCTGTCATCTAGCCAGAGGTAACATGAACCCAAAAGAGCCACCTGTATATGAGTATGTCAAGTTTGTTGGAGATTTCAAATTTCACAACAATGGTAAGGATTTGTTTTTATTTTTAAAAGAAAAAATAAATAAAATCTGTGTTTTTGTTCATTTAATAAACTGTAATTAGACCAGTAAAGCCTTTTAATTTAGAGCTAATTTATCAAATTGCATTCAGGATCTATATATACATATTTCTGGTCACACAGTGCCTACATCTTCTTGTAACGGGCTTGAATTGACGTTACCAAGAACTCTGCAGTCATCACTGGAGGAGCAGGTCTGCCTCATTGCTACTGTGCGATTAGTCACTCCACAGTTTCTAAAGGTAAAACCAGTTTGGATTTTAAACCTTCTCTTTTTGTTTCTCAGTTTTGTATTGCTGTGTCTGCTGTCACTATTACCCAATGATTAAAATGTGGCAAAGCAGATACAATCCATATGGCAACAGTAAGCTTGAATCAATGGCCAGAAGTGAATGTGGTTTGAGAGGTGACACGTTTTGATCTATACTGATTCCACCATGAGACACTCTGTGGAATAATTCTTGTGGCAATTAGGTTCAGTCTGGCACGCTGTACTTGCCAACTTGTTACATCATTAGGATACACTGTGATCCCAAAAGTCCTCTTTGAGGTGAAATCTTGGCACTTGTCAAGTTCTTGAAGGAAATTAAAGTCATACTCATGCAACATTTCTGAGCTCAACTCAGATTTTATGCCTGCCTCTACTCTTACCATGTTGAATGTGTTTTAATATGTATAACATGGTCAAGTGCTATTTAAAGCCTGTGTGCTTAGAAAAAACAAACAAAATAGATCTATTGCACAGGCTTCAACTCTGTTATTCCATTAGGGAAAAGACATTAGGGAAAAGACAGTGATTACACTGATTTATCAGTGTAATCAATTAAATAAACTCAAAATTTAACTTGAATGTCCCCAGACAGATCACAGCACTGCATTTATTTTAATTTTACAGTAAGTGCTTTTATACACCTATAGACACCTATATAGGTACTGTTGTATGATTGTTGGGTTAGGGTTAGGGTGGGCACAATGATTGGGCACAATCATTGTTGTGCCCAACAATGATTGTTGGGCACAACAATCATTGTTGGGCTCTATCATGGATAGTATGCATAAAGTTGCTCACATTATGGCATCACCAGCTTGGTTTCTGGAGCTATTATAACCATCAGATTTAAATGAGAGCATAGTTCTAAGTAAAAAGCAACCAATTGCTGGAAAGCTTGGGTAGGAAGATGCATCCATAGTGTTGATGGGTGCGTTGCATGGACATGGATTTGTGCTTACCATTAAGGAACAGACTAATAAAATACTAGAGTTTCACTCAATAAAGCTAGAGCACAGACTCTTTGGATGGGCTGTGAGTATAATTAACCACCAACAAGCTATCTTTTGCCACATAATTTCAATAAATAAATAAATAGTATTAAGGGGTAAATTAACAGTAGAGACCAAAATAATTTTTTGTACCGCACTTAAAACATATTTATTTCTGCTTGAAATATGGGCAATTTAACATATTTGGACCTTTACAGTGCCTAAATTTTTTTTTTTTAGGCCCCAGAAGTAGCTACTTGGTCTTTTTAAGAAGATGGTTAGTACTGTAGTATCATAATGATCATTTCATTTAGTGATAAGTTTCATGGCATTATACTAACTCTGGTACTGAAAAACTACACTATGGACTAAAGTGCTGGGACACACCTCTTAACCCTAGAACACTAATGTGTTCCAGGTTTAGTGTCACCCAATACTAATGTTAGGTGACACTAGTGTTCTACGATTAATCTTTGAATTCAGGTTTTTGAATCATTCCTATTGCCATGGGTAAAATCAAGTACCTAGCCATACAGTTTGCCTTTAAAATGACCTAATGTTGGCAAAGAGGCCATTGAATTCCAGTGTGGTACTGTAATAGGCTGCCACTATTGCAACAAGTCACTTTGTGAAATTTCTTCCCTTGTAGATATTCCATGATTTGCTGTAAATGGTATTATTGCAAAGTGGATGTGTTTAGGAACCACAGCAACTCAGCCAAGAAGTGGCAAACCATGTAAAGCTACAGAGCGAGTTTGCCAAGTTTTGGGGGGCATCCTGCATAAAAGTCATGAACATTCTGCTGACTTGATAACTGCAAAGTTCCAAACCTCCTCTGGCATTAACATCCGCACAAAAACTGTGTGCCAAGAGCTTTATGGCATGGGTTTCCATGACTGAGCAGCTGGATGAAGGCCTAAGTATATCACCGAGCACAGTGACAAACGTCAGATGGCATGGTGTAAAACACACTGCCGCTGGACTCTGGTGTGATGAATCATGGTTTTTCATCTAGCAGGACGGATGGATGAGTCTGGGTTTGGCGAATGCAAGGAGAACATTACATATTTAACTTCATATTGCCAGCTAAAAAGTTTGGTGGAGGAAGGGTAATGCCTGTGGGATTATTTTTTGGGGTTGACCTGGACCTCTTAGTTCCATTGAAGGTAAACCTTAATTCTTTAGTTTTGGACAATTCTATGCTTCTAACTTTGCGGGAAAAGTTAAGGAGGCCTTTCCAGCATGATTTTGTGACTGGTGTACAAAGTCAGGTCCATAAAGGCAAGATGACTCTGGTGTGGAAGAATTTGACTGTCCTGCACAGAGTCTTGACCTCAACCCCATCAAACTCCTTTGGGGTGAACTAGAATGGAGACTGTAAGCCAGGTCCTCTTGTTCAACATCAGTGTCTGACAATGCTCTTCTGGATGAATGGACAAAAATTCCTACAGGCACATTCCAAAATCTTGTAGTAAGCCTTCCCAGAAGAGTGGAAGCTGTTATGACTGCAAACAGGGGACCAAATTCATATTAATTACTATGGATTTAGAATGGGATGTCATAAAAGCTCCTGTAGGTGTAATGTGTAGGTCATCCAATACCTTTGTCCATATAGTATATATCCTTTTGCCTTTGTCCACCTGATGCTCAACTCTACTTCTCATACTACTTGGGCACAAATAACAAATGTACGAAATGATTAGAAGTCTTTGTTTCATTGTGAAATGTTAATGGGAAATGTTTCAGTCTTTTGGTTTATTTTAATTTTTTTAGGATTTGTGTAATGTGGAAGATCCATGTGATGAATTCACTTCCAGACACAGCCTTGAATGGAAGTTCCTGTTTTTGGATCACAGGTAAAATAGTCATATTATCCTTACAACAGAAACAGAACTGGTATCACTGTATTTATTTTATGTGCTAAATGTGTTCGTTTTTATTGTTTAGTTTCCTTTTAACCTATATATAGCGCTTTGGTCAACTGAGGTTGTTTTAAATGTGCTATATAAATAAAGTTGACTTGACTTGGCTTACAATTATCAGTGTAAACTTTTGGGAAAACAGGTATTTCTTGCATGTTTATTGTTCTGTGTGTGTTTCAGAGCTTCACCAATTATAGGCTATTTGCCTTTTGAGGTTCTTGGAACTTCTGGCTATGATTACTATCACGTGGATGACTTGGAGCTCATAGCCCAGTGTCACAAGCAATGTAAGCAACTTTTCTGTTGCTTCTTTCCTATCAGCCTTCATCATCACCATATCCAGGGCAAGTGTGCAAATTGTACACAAAAGTGTAAAAAAAAAAAACCTGTTTTCTGTCCTTAGTAATGCAGTTTGGAAAAGGTAAATCCTGCTATTATCGCTTCCTGACCAAAGGTCAGCAGTGGATTTGGTTGCAGACTCACTACTACATTACTTACCACCAGTGGAATTCCAAACCTGAGTTCATTGTTTGTACTCACACTGTTGTCAGGTAAGTCTGATCTCCATGATGTTCTTTAATGACTATCAAATGAAGTACTGTATATGTAAACATACACATTTTTTCATTGTCTTTGAAAAAGAGGTGGCTAAGTATCTTGGAAAAACTGTATACGTTTTTGGATTAAGTTAGATATAGCCTTACACATAACAACTCAGACCAGTTTTTCCTTAGGGACTTCATAAGTTAAGGTCAAGCTTGAAGCTATATAAGAAAGATTGTAGAACATTTAAAGCAGGGGTCTCAAACTCCTGGCCCACGCACCACCTCGGGCCCTGCTCCCTACTTCTGGTCTGTGTTTTGGTGTCAAAAATATGATGTAATTTGGCGCTTTAATATAATGCAATTTGCTGAAAAATTGCATTATATATGTGCAATGTGACCCTTTAAAGGGCCAAATTACATGATATTTTTGACATCAAGTCGCTGACTGGAAGTAGGAGGTGGGGGTCAGAAGCGGCCAGGAATTTGATATCCCTGATTTAAAGTGTTTGTTACATGTGTGTCACCTTGGGTTCTTATAGGTTAATGCTGCATTTTGTCTGTTATTGTTCAGTTATGCTGAAGTTCGAGCTGAAAGAAGGAGAGCATTTGGCCTTGAAGAGCTGTCGCCACCTGAGATAGCTCCCTCTTCTGTAAAGGTAAGTTAAAATTCTTAGCAAATACTGTACAGTATGCAACATTTACAAGGTCAACTTCAAATCTGACCCTGTGTGTTGAACATTACCCTGTGTTCCAGGCTCAGGAGCTGTATCTGGACATGTGCTCCACACTGGACGCTCCACGGGACAGAAACAGCGGTGCACATTCGGTGTCCTCCCACAGCTCCCGGAAGTCCTCCCACACAGCACTGTCAGACTCTGCATGTGAGTCATCCTCTGCTCCCTAAAGTGCTAACTCACTCAACAGTAGGTCATTATGTACATAAATCCTGCTCCTGTGTATGGGTGGAGGATCTGTTATTTTTATTTTTTGTGTTGCTGATAAATTGTAGAAGTGGATTCTTTCCAAGACAGCAAATAGTGTGACTCCAGTGATAATCCTTTTTCAGGGGGGTTGACATTTTTATTAGTAATGGAAAGGGTAGATCAATTTTTAGTTTTTTAAGAATCCTACACTTGATCCCTTTTTATGTAATCTTTGTGATCAGTAATAAAGCTCCAGACGTTATTACAACACCCACCTTAGTATATGTGGGTGATGATGCATCTATGAAAGGCTTCCAAGGCTTACTTTAGCCTGTCCTGTTTGTTTGAGCCCCCATTCTTCCTGACTTGGTGCTCTTCCACCCACAATCTAATACACTGAAACACTTCAATCTGCATATTTATGAAGACTACACCAGTGCCAGTTTCATTACAGTTGTAGTTTTTAAAAAGCAATCTCCCCTTAGCCCACACATATATTAAACTTCTTTGCATCTTCATTTTGTGTTGGCCAAAAATGGAAAAACCCATCCAGTTAATGCATTGCAGTTTGTGGCAGAATGAGATGGCAATCAAGGATTCCAAGTGAGTGGTATTGTCAGACAATTTGCCATACAAAGAAGTTTTGGCTTTTGCTCAGAAAGGCTATAGTCTCTCTGTCTGGAAAAAATAATGTATAAGAGTCTCCCTTTTCGAGAGGAGTGACGGTATTTTTGTTTGTTTGGATTTAAAAGGGGAATTTAACTGATTTTACACATCAAAGTCTGTTTACAGGTCTTGTGGCAGTGCAGCTGCAGGGTGGAAAATGTTGTATGAAGTCTTTCATTGTGTTAAGGTGATGTCACTGCAGAAATTAGACATTAAAATGAGCTTTTTCTTTTATGTTAATCCACACTTTATTTTTTTTAACCTAAAAAAACTGCAGTGCTCGCATATGAAAAATTTTGGGCACCAATTTCCTACATAACATCAGGACTTGCAAGGAAGGCCAGGATTTATTATTAGATGCTAACCGGCAAATGACTAGGCATTTGAAAATGAAGCTGATGCCTACAAAGGTGTTGGTGACACAGTTGCAAGACTTTAATTCACAGTTGGTAACAGTTCACAGAAGAAAAAAAACATGATTATGATCAAGTTTAACATGCACTATATTGACAAAAGTAATGGGCAAAATCTTTTAATCATTATTTTCAGATGTTTAATTCAGTCCCATTCTCACCAGTGTAAAAAAATCAAGCCCCTATAGCCATGCAGTCTGCCTTTACAAACATTTGTAAAACAATGAGTCGTTCTAAAGAGCTCACTGAATTCTAGTGTGATACTAGAATAGGATGCCATTCAAGCACACCACCCCTGGACTCTGGAGCAGTGGAAACATGCTCTGTGGTGTGACAAATCACACTTCTCCATCTAGTAGTCTAGATGTCTGGGTTTGGTGAATGCTAGGAGAATGTTACTTGTCTGATGTTCCAGCAAAGGGAAATCTTGATGCTTCAGCTTACTAAGACAGGACAATCTTGTAGAAAGCCTTCCTTGAAGAGTGGAAGCTGTTACAGCTGCAAAGGAGGATCAATTCCATATTAATGCCTATAGAGTTAGACCATGATGTCATAAAAGCTCCAGTAGGTGCAATGTGTAGGTGGCCTGGTACTTTTGCCTTTGTCGTGTATTCTCAGCCCACTTTGTCCAAGTGTATTAAGATGTGACCTGTCTCATTTGCAGCAGCTAACTCTTATACAGAAGCCTGCACACCATCATGGCAGTCTGCTTCCATTGGGACAGAAAAGGCATCTGCCAGATTCCAGCCAAGCAGTTCAAAGGTCAGTTTTTACCATGTTTACACATGTCTCTTTGTCTTTGGAGATAAAATAGTTGGTGAGAAACAACCCCTCACAAATGCAATACTATCTCACAAATTGTATTTGTTGCATTATAAAACTTTTCCCTTTTTTCCTGTAGAATGTGGCACAAAGACAAAATTCCTTTGACCTTGTTCCCCCAATGAGCCTCCCCCTTTCTCCTACCTGCAGCAAGCACTCCGCAATGGTTAGTTTTTAGACCTCCTCTTCTGCCGGTTGCCTTCCTACTTTCTGTTTGTGTACCGTATCTTACTGTTATGACTGCTGCTGCTGAATGGGTCTATTTCATCTGCTGTCTGTGTACAGTGACCAAGTTATAAGAATTCAATAAAAATAGAAGAGTTAAAAAAGAAATACTTCATGATTATATTTGGGATGTTTTCTTTTTCGGTCATAGCTCTGCTTGTATATTTCTTAAAGAAAGCATTCATCCATATCACTTCTGAATTGTAAAATCTATATTGCAGAAAAGGTCCTTTCATCATGACAAGAATAAACCATAACATGACTCATGCTGCCTGATTATAGCCACATTTGTCAGTTTCTCTGAAAAAATACAAAAGTTTTTCTCATGTCCTTTCATAAACACTCTCTATCCAGCAACAGCAACCCCAGCAGCAGCAGTCCTCTATGTATCAGCTACACCAGCCTCAGCTAGGCGTCATGAACCAGTTGAAGGAACAGCTGGAAGAGAGGACGCGCATTCTGCAAGCAGACATTAAGACGCAACAGCAGGAGCTGCATGACATTAAGGAGAAGCTTCATCTAGCTAACCTACAGGTAACATTCCCATGATTTAAGGAAAAAGGCTGCAGTGTTAATTTCTTCAGTCAAAAGTAATGAAGTTGTAGTATTGGTTTACACATTCGCCTTGCAAGCAAAAGGTCCCCATTTCAATACCAGGTGGGGTCACAAGTCCCTCTTGCCATGGGAGGATTGCATCAGGAAAGGCATCGGGCATAAAAACTGTGCCAAGTAACCAATGTGGATTCTTCGGCTGTGGTTTAGTGAACCACTTAAACTTTTATATTCAAGAAAAGAGGTGGAGTGTTTTGTTCCATTTTGGAAAATAGGCAATCATAAACTTTAATTTTGATATTAAGAAGTACTCAGCATGTATGGATTGACTGTTTAAAAAAGCCAACCTGAATTACGACCCATTAAGTTGTTGTAACTGAGAAATGGCTCCATCTAGAGGCAAATGCTAACAATTGGCTCCTGGGCATTATCTTTTTTTGTGTTTGTGTCTTGGGTGTGAGAGCAACATGAAATGGGCTGTGTATTTGAAAGATAAACATGCATTTCCCCCCCACATTAACATGTAACAAATAAGAATTAAACCTGAAGTGATTCCATTTTGCATGTCAGTATCATAAGAGAATAAATCATGCCAAGGCCAATGCCATTTGTCTACAAACAGACAAACATACAAACAGTATTTTCCATTCATCCAGCCATTTTCTTTATAACATATCCAGTTCAGGGTTATGAAGGCTGGAGCCTAATCCCAGATGTTGTTGGGCACAAGGCAGGGTACCCTGGATATTAGTTTTATATAAGTTTTTAACTGAAATAAATAAGCCATCTTTTTTTTAAATTAATTTTATATTTTTTTTGTTTCTGTGTGTTAGATGTTGTTACAGCAGCCTATTCACAATGACTTTAGCCAAGCTCAGCAGCAGCCTCAGCAGCAGGGCCCAGGAAGGCCGGCCCAGCAGAGCCAGTCAGGAGTCATCAGGCAGCTGTCAAACCACCCTAAACCGCCAGTCTGCGGTGCTCACAGTTCATCCCCTCACTCACTCATAAGAGAGAATAGCTCACCTTCAACACAGGTATGCAGCTGTGCAAGTTAACAATCAAAAATTAAAACAAGAAACACAGCTATATAGAAGCTACCCTCTAAATTAATTTTATAGAGAACTAATTTGAGTTCATGTGTTTCCGTCTTGTTATTGTAGGTCCAGCAGAGGATTGCACGGAGTGGGCAGGCACAGTCAGTGAGTTTGCCCGTGCAGACAAACACAAGTCTAACGATGCCCTTCTACAGCAACCCCATGATGTTCTCTCAGACCAACACAAGGCCTCAGCAGGATGCAAACCAAAGACACTCAGACAACCAGTTCAGCCAAGATGGACAACTACGGTAAGGGCCCATGATAATGGCAATATTGCAGATGCTATAAACACTATTTTACAAGTAGCACACACAGTTTTCTGCCAGAAGTTAAATAGATGATACATTGCTTTCATTTGAAATAGGAGTCTCATACAAAACATCAGAAAGGAGTAACAGCTCAGTAAAATGTCCTTTAGCTTGATTAATATAAAAAATGAAGAATGGCGCTCTCTTCATGTTTTCTGGCTCATTTTATTTCCTGCAGAATGCTCCTCAACCAACCAATGCAGACGCTGGTTCCCACCAGCAGCGTCACCTCGCAGCCTTCCCAGTGCAACATGGGCATCTCCCCATCCATGTGAGTATTCTGATTTCACACACATCTATTTGTGTGGCATTATGTCATATTGTACATGACCTCCTCATTGTGGCTCACATACAGATACACCTTGGAGCAGCAGATCATCGCCCCCTCATTCCCCATGCAACAGGTCAACTGTAATGCTGTCCTCGTGCCCTCTCCAGTCTTCACATCACCTATAATGATCCCACACAATAGCTTCATCACGCACCAGTCCCAGTCAGCCTACCACGCTCAGCCTCAGGCTTCTCAGCACTCCCTGCAGCTCCAGCAGCCACAACAGTTCTTTCAGGTATGTTGCCCATGTAGTGATGCAGCGACATGAGTCAGTGTGTGTTATTCTTAGCATTTTAGAAACACATATTGTGACTTAAAAGCAGTTTTCAAGGATTGTTGCATAATGCCGTTTAATATAGTTACCCGAGGCTTTCTATTTTTCATTTATGATAATTTTAGATATTATACTGTATCTGAATACCAAGTTACCACAGCAACAAGCTACTGTGCAATTCACACAGTTTCTAAAACCTCAGCTGTGATGTGACCAACATTTTATTTACTCCAGTTTTCTTCAGAGTTTATGTACATCATACGGACAAAAGTATTTGGGCCGTCTACACAATAAACCTGCAGAAGTTTTTGTGTTATTTCATTCTAAGTCTATATGAATTGTTATGTAGCCGGTCTCCTTTTTATAGCTACAACAGCTTCCACTCTACGAGGTAGGCTTTCTTCAAGATTTTGAAGTGTCTGTGGGAATTTTTGCCCATTCATCCAGAACGGCATTTGCAAGGTCAGACACTGATATTGGATGAGATGGTTCGCAATCTCTGTTCTAGTTCATTCCTTCTAGTTCATCGCAGAGGTGTTTGATGGGGTTGAGAGCAGAGCTTTGTGCAGGACAGTCATATTCTTTCTTACCTAACTGTTCTTTAATATAAACACAATATACCACTGGCAGGTGGAAGTTGTCTTCCTATTATTTTCAGTAAAATATAGGTTTTGAATGATTTCCAAATCACTGGATTCAGATTTTAGATTTTACACACAATCCAACACTTTGGAAATGGGGTTAAACAAGATATGCAAAGCAAAGGATGCATGTAAGTTTCACATTTACAGTTTTAGGACTAAAGAGGAGGAGGAGCACCAAAATTTAATTGATAGCTTGTTGGAGTCATTTGGGTACACACTCATTAATCTGCTAGGCTGTCTTCACTACGCTCTGCAGAGCCTTACAAGTAAGTACAGTGCTCATTGGGATGCTCTCAGTAGGAAAAAGGCACATAAGATCTTTGGTCTTATTCTGAAGTTTTTGAGCTGCCTAAAACTAAAATCATGCTGTTTGGCCCTCGTAACCATGCAGCTAATGTGTGTCATGTGATGTCACTGGTGACCCCAGTGATGGTGACAGGGCTGTACATCTCCCCTTTTCTTGTAGTTCACAATGCGCTCCTTGGTTTTGGCAACACTGAGGCTGAGGTTTCCCTGGATACAGTCCAGTCAAAGATTCAAGTTAATGATCCTATACGTACTGTAGAGTCTATCTTAATATATGTAGTCCTCATGTATACGCTGTCTATTGTGCATTTTGAAAGTATTTCCGTCAGCTTGCTAGAATACATTTATATTCTGTCTTGTGTTTGCAGATGACTCAAGGACTCGTACACAGTGGATCTACTCCAGCTTTCTTGCACACCACTAATGTCCCACAGCAAAGCACTGTGGGATACATTCAGCAGCAGCCTTTAGCACAACAGCAGCAACCACCACAGCAACAAAGGCAATACCAACATTCCCAAAACCAGACTGGCAGTGTTTCAGACTATCGAAATATGCTGACTCGGTAGCGCTATGGACTTGATTGGTACGCTGAGATCTGCCTCTGTGACGTGGCCGTGTAGATGGAAGCACTTTGTGTCCTCCCGAAGTCAAACTTGATGAAGAGCTGAAAGTGAAAAATTGCTTGTTGTGATGTTTTGATGTGAAGCTGCCCTTTCCAGAAGAAGTTGGCCTTTACATCACTGGAGAGAAACCACAAGCAGAGGTTGCACTGACCTGACGTCACGTACAGGATCTAAAGAGTCTGAGGTGCTGGGTCTTCATCAGTAAGCCGTATCGCACTCAGTCATCCATCAGTGAAACTGCTGGAACAAGTGGTTTATCAGAGCTCTTAAAAAGACACTTTTACATGTTTACATGTGGAACTTTTCATCTAACAGAGTTTCCTTTAAGTGTCTGTTTGCACTTTGGTACAACCTCCTACTCAGAAGTAGAGTATTTATTTTTGCCCATCAATTAATGTTTGTTTTATCCACTAACAAATGCTTAATAGTGAGATTATTTTTCAAATCTCTCAACACCCCTCCCCACAGCATTTATCTCAAATGAAAATGATAAATCTTATAAAGAGAACGCTACATTTCAGTTGGCTCCCATTATGTCCTCAATGAATTACCTGCAGATAATTTCATGGCATGTCACAAGAAAGGGGCATTATTGTGAAACATGCAGTGGTAAGATGACCATCATATCAAAAATCAGGGTTGGTAAATGCTAAGATGTAACACACTACAGGCATAAGCTGAGAGAGATTGTCTACAGTTTTTAGTAAAGGTCTATCTAGATTTTTAAAGCCTCAATCTTGGACTGGAGAAGGGATGCTGCAACTATTGCACTGCTCCACAAAGAGAACGACAACAACAAATCTTTGAAGTTGTAATTTTCAGTGCTTTTGATGAGTTGTGCAGGAGGAGTCCTCTTTTGATAAACAGACTACCAGAGGGAGGGGTAAAAAAATGTGCCTTCAACCGTGGTACATCCATGGTGTGGTTTGATGGTTTTGTCTGATTACGGCTTTAAAAATCCAGCTCAGGTCTATTTGGAATACAAAGTTATATTTTCATAAGATTATAATTTATTATTTTGCTGCATTAGATTTAAATACAAAAATCTAGATTTGTATTGGATATATAACAAATATATATATTGAAGGATTTTTGCAAGTCCCAAACTTTATGGACACTGTCTGTGATGATAGTGTCTCATTCATAATTTGTCCATTTAATGAAACCCTAATAAAATCATTTCATTTTTATTTATTACATATATATTTGAAACACTATATGGGGATTAAGAAAGTAGTTTTTTTGTTTGTTTTTACACAGAAGTTTTAATTGATTTGGTTTGTGTGTGTCTTCAGACATTGAAAGGTCAACACTGGTCCTTGTGTCTTGTCCCATCACGGTTTAATATAAACTGTCTTCAGTATGTCTCCATTCATCTGTATATGGGCCATTGTGGTTTTACAATACAATGCAACAAACTGCTGCAGAAGTGTAAGCTTGGTGATTTCAATATATGGCTGCAACGGTCTGGGATTTTTGAAGGACAATAACCATAGCAGGGATATCATGGTTTTCACGTATTACAAAATTATCAGTTACCTAATAAACTTCAAACTATTTTGATGTAAGTATTGTTAAAAAAAATACTCCCTTTTGACAATAAATACAACAACATGCAGTTGAGATTCTCTACTGCATTGTGACAAGTCAAGATGTCTGCTGTGAAAAAAATCTCTTGCTATTGTTGACTCTCAGTTGTTACATTATGGTATAACGTGAACTGGTATACTTCTTTAGCCCTATTTAAATATCTTGGAAACATTGAGAATGAATTTAAGAGAGCCTGCCTAAATATCAGTGACATCTCTATCACTGTCTTGACAATCTTTTTGTCTGTTTGCTTCTTTGAAGATCTAAGAAAAAAGTATGTTCTAACCATGACCAAGTGAGCTTATTTACAGGTATCCCACTATAAATATCACTGATGCCAAACATACTGATATCAGACATTGAAAATATAGTAGCCTCCTCTGTGTTGAATATCAACACCTATTTCTCACTACTGCAGTCAGGTATCAAAAATTGTTCATACATCTGGAAGTCAATCCTGTCACTACACAAGATGTTCCAATCTTTTCATACAATGCAAACTTTAGCCTTTTACAGTTAGGTCCATAAGTAATAGTACAGTGACACTTTTTTGTAATTTTGCCTCTACACACTGTAGTGGATTTTAAATCCTTTAAAATGTGATTGAAATGCAGACTTACAGCTTTGATACATGGGGTTTGACAAAAGGATTGTATTAACTGTTTAGGAATTACAGCCATTTGTATACACAGTGCTCCATTTTCAGAGGCTGAAAAATAATGGGACAGATCTATTTTACAGATATTTTAAATATAAGTATTAAATATAAGTATTATTTTTAACACTTTTGCAATCAATGACCACCTGAAGCGTAGAACCCATGGATGTCACCAAATGATGTTTGCTCTCTTGTGATGCTCTGCCAGGCTTTTACTGCAGCTGCCTTCAGTTGCTGCTTGTTTGTGGGCCTCTGCCTTCAGTAACTGAAAAACTGCTCTATTGGACCTCATATTTAGAGTTTCATTGAACAGCTACCAAAGCCAAGTTCAACATTTGGAGTCAACTCCAGATCTTTTACCTTAGTTTGTCATAGATTAACAAGGGGACAGGCCTCACCTGCTTGTCAGTCAGTTGTCTCATTACTTTTGAGCCTGTGAAAACAGGGGTTCCATGTATGAAAATGGCTGCAATTCCTAAACAGTTAATGCAATGCTTTTGTCAATCCCCTTGAATTAAAGCTGAAAGTCTGCACTTCAATCACATCTTGCCTGTTTGACTTAAAATTCACTGTGGTGGTATAGAGATAAAATTACAAAACATCCCTCACTGTCCCAAAACTTATGGACCTAATTATATACAATATACTTTATACTTAAAACTCATGAGACCTTGGTTCTGTCAAGGATACACAGAACAAAGGGACCTGGGGTGCGGGTTACAGTTCAAGACAAGTCTTTTAATAATGCAGCAGTTGCAGGGTGCTCAGGTGAATATGGGGAGTCTTGCTGTACAAGTCCAGGGGGGGAGGGGGGGGCAAGGGGGGAATCTTGCACAAGTGAACGATCTGGTGACGATGGTGGTGGCATCAGCCTTGCTTATAAACCTCTGCCCTGAATCAGGAGGATGGAGAGCAGGCGTGCTGGAGGCACGGCATAAACAGCCACGCCTGTTCTGAAATCAAGCACAATTAAATTTCAAACACACAGAACAAACACAAGACAGAAAGGGAGGAGAGAGAGAAAGAAGGTGGATCCTCACCTGGAGGACAGGGGACCATAACAGGTTCATTGTATCAGGACATTACAGTTGGCTTTTCTGCACCTTATTTTTCATTCTGCTAAACATAGACCTGTTGCATCCCATGAGTTCCAAACAAGACAGATTATTGAGGACTAAGAGAAATCAACCTGTTTTCCAGTTACATGGGTTCCATAATACTGTACAGTAAAATAGGAAAAAAGATGCAGGTGTCATTAGAGCTAATTTCTCTTTGTTTAAATTTCCGAGCTTTGCCTGATTCAAAGAAATCATATCATGTCAGGTGTCCCAACATGAGCCACTTTTCTGTTTTTACCCTTTGTATCATGAGATTGCAATGTGACCAAAATCCACTTAGCAAACATGCTCAAATTATACATCTCGGTGTGACTACATGACAAATTGAAAGGTATGTGGTCACCACATGACCTCTCTATCATACTTACATGGAATATCATTATGCCCAAGCAGTAGATGAAGGTTGAAGACAACCAGGAGCAAAATACAAGCTCTTTCCCACGCAAAAAGCACACATAGCTACCCAGTAATGTAATGACCATCAAAAACTCTCATAATTTGCTGATTTAAATGTGTCACAGTGTGACTTTATATTCTTCAGAAAAATGACATTTGGTGTTGAAACCACACATTAACCACTTCCTTACTTTATTTGAACCATTGCGGTTGCCTTAACGTCTTTACTTCCGAATACTGAAGCCACAAAGTCCCACTACTTCTTTGACACATTTGCCTCACAGAACACCTTTTTCTCACTCTGGCCTCCTCCTTCTTTTCCTTCTAATTCTGTTGAATCTGTGTGGGAGCTCTGGCTGTGTCACGCTGCTGTGCCACCACATTCTTCCCTGACCAGTTCCTGTGTCCTCTCAAAACAGCCAGAGAGAGAAGAACAAAGGCGATGGTTAAAACTGGCTGCAGTGACAAATGGAGAGACGTCAAGAGAGGGTGGCCCAGTGAGATCACTGCTCCTGTGATGCCATGGAAAAGCTCACTACATGATCACTACATGATCATTTTTAACTAAAAACTTGCAAATGTTACATGGCTAGTGTTCATAGACTGTTTGCAGAGAACAGGTTAAGAGGATATGGCCTCACTAGCTGTCTGTACCACAGTGGAATTTTAGTTTACCCTCTGTAAACAGAGAGAAGCTGTAATAATAATAATAGTGTTTGAAGTGAGGAAGTGTGATTGTTGTGAGGATAAAAGGGCAGAGGTAGGTTTTTTAACAAGCTTTTGGTCTGCTGGTCCAACTGAAGACATTTTTGAATGTTTTGCTCATAAAGTCTTGACCCTTAAGTGAATAAATGGAAAAAAATAAGCACTGGTTGGACATCTGAAGCCATGATACACACAGACGTATACACAATGCCACAATGGGAAGCCGTTTGCATGGTGGTAGCACTTTCACATAATCCCCTTGGGTTTGAGCACAATCCAGCAGGAAGTTGCTATTTCAATTTTATGTTTTTATTTTTAGACACAGTCAAAAACAAACTTCCTGGTTGGTTTTGGCCTTCTTAGTATCAAAAGAAAAGGTATTTCAGTTTTGAAGGTTTAAAAGTTGAGTTTCCCATTAAAGGGAGCTCTCTTTATGAGCTTTTGTATTGTTTCTATGGAATGTGTGTAAGATCCTGTGAGGGTCTTACTATACTCTAAAATATGCTCCCACCTCAGCCAGAGAACACTGCTGGCATGCCAAGCATTACTAAGCAGCATTACTCTTTAACATTGCTATGTTAGGAGACAGCCAGGCACCAGGCCTTTCAAACCTGGATGTATTATGCAGCAATGCTCAAGCTGCTGTGCATTTACATGCTAAGATTAGATCATTTCAAAGCCTGACTGATGGAAAAAAGTGTAATGGAAGCTATTAAGCATTGTCATAACTGAAGTCATAATGCAATTGTTCTTTCATGGCTTCACTTTATGACTTTATTTTGATTGCCTTGTGTCTGCTCTACAGACACTTTGCAGGATAATGTATAAGCAGAGGGTGATCAGCCTCTGTACTTAGCTGACACTATAGTAAAGGTTAAGGCCTACTTTAGGTTTAGGGAGAGAACAAGAGAGCATATTTACCTATTCACATAAATTTAAGGAAGGCCTTTTAAAATTTTAGTAATCAAGGTAAGTTTTCATTAGATGTTTACTATATGTGCTATTTTCAATGTAGTTTGGTTTATTAGGATCCCCATTAGCAATGCAGCAGTCATTCTTCCTGTCACTCACTCATTCACTCGCTAATGCCCGTTATGGCGGCTGGCATGAAGGGCATGAGTGTGTGAAATGTTTACAGCCTGATACAGAAATTGTTTTGCTTTTTCATGATAACCTTGCAATTGTACATTTTTTCTTATCTTGCCTGTTTAAAGTTGGGTCGGGATTATGCATTATTATGGGCATGAATGGTCCAAGGGTGCCAGCTGTCTGTGAAACCTCACTTCAGCTAATTTGAGTCACTGAACTGGACCTTCTGACCATGACTGTGTTGTTAGTGTAACACCCCTTTCAATAGTTGAGATACAGATTTGAATGTTTACCTGGGTGCTGGACCAACGGCTAAGGTTCGACTGCTAGAGCAAAGTGGATGACTAATGAACTTGGTCTGATGAACTTGTATTCACAAATGAATAATCACTTACATATATATAATAAAATAATAGCATTACATGAAAGGAAAATTAGGCCCAAGTTATGGAAAATAATAAATATTTGACTCGGTCCCTCTAGTGTCAGCCCACACCTTTAAGTGTGAGTCCAACAATAAGGCCTCTCCTTGCGGGATGTGCAAAGGAGCAATAAGGTGCAATTCTGTCCTACCACGTAAGTAGAATTTGTAAAATTCAAGGCTCGTCCAAAGAATCAAATTTTCTTCTCAGACCAATCATCTCAAGGAATCCTGGAAGGGTGGCTCGCCATCTTTGGACTGGGTCATCAATGAATCGTACATCCAAAAAAAACCTGACCTGTATAACACAGTCAGAGTAACATTCAAAAATCTACATTTAGACATTCATACAGATATTCTTTCCTATATTTTCTTCATACATACTAGCAAATTTCCATTTTCCGTCTCTCCAGTGTACACAAAGAATCACAAAATATCCCAAAACATTGACAGTGATAATTTCTTACCAAAGTAAACAACAAAACAGGCTCTCCTGAAGCTTCCAAACGGTGGCGTCGTAGCACAACCATAAGAATCCCAGCAATAACGAAACTCTTCTCCAATTAACAACAGTTTCCTAACAGTTTGTTTCCTCCGCAAAACCTGACTAATGAAGGCAACCACGGTTCCCAATTGGAAGACCGAACTTTTTTCCTCTCCCCTTTTTTCCTGATCTCCCTCAGCTGCTTTGCCGTGAACGTAAGGAGGCGGTGCTTCCCCCCCCCCCCGTATACTTCAAAGACCCTCTGGACATCATAGACACCTGTTATTTAATTATTTCTCATCACAATAATTTTACTTAATAAGACTTGATAATGAACGCAACATTTCAACCTCACTCATAATACACTGAAACACTTAGTAACTCTCTAGGGTTACATGTGCATTGCTGCACAGTCATGAGTCAGCAAGGTGAACAGCAGTGGACTGAGCTCACAGCCCTGAGGAGCTCCAGTGTGCAGTGTGGTGGTGCTGGAGGTGCTGTTCCCGATCCGGACTGACTGAGGTCTCCCAGTCAGGAAGTCCAGGATCCAGTTACAGAGAGAGGTGTTCAGGCCCAGCAGGTTCAGCTTCACAATGAGCTGCTGAGGGATTATTGTGTTGAATGCTGAACTGAAGTCTATGAACAACATTCGTACATAAGTGTCCTTACAG
>VUQH01089710.1:9718-25248 GCA_015106775.1 Etroplus canarensis | reverse complement strand
ATTTCTTACCAAAGTAAACAACAAAACAGGCTCTCCTGAAGCTTCCAAACGGTGGCGTCGTAGCACAACCATAAGAATCCCAGCAATAACGAAACTCTTCTCCAATTAACAACTGTTTGTTTCCTCCGCAAAACCTGACTAATGAAGGCAACCACGGTTCCCAATTGGAAGACCGAACTTTTTTCCTCTCCCCTTTTTTCCTGATCTCCCTCGCTGCTTTGCCGTGAACGTAAGGAGGCGGTGCTTGCCCTCCCCCACCCCCGTATGCTTCAAAGACCCTCTGGACATCACAGACACCTGCTATTTAATTATTTCTCATCACACCAATCTATTTAATAAGACTTGATAATGAACACAACATTTCAACCTCACTCATAGTACACTGAAACACTTAGTAACTCTCTAGGGTTACACAAACATTTCTTAGAACAAGAAAACTGCTAAGTTTCACAATCAAGTCTTTTTTCATTTTCAGATATTAGTCAAAATCACAGAAATTGTTGCTTAAGATGAGCTAAATTTACCAATGCACACCTATGTAAATATCCCATAAAATGGCTTATGATCTAAGAGAAACGATTCTATTAATTATTGATTGCCTTTTACAATATTTCTGATCAATATCATATTACTTAGATTAAGACAAATGTGCTTTTCTTTCAAAAAAGGCATTTCTAAGTGACCCTAAACTTTTGAGTGGTACTCTTTATCATTTGAACAAAAAGGAATTTCAGATTTCAGTTTCCTGCTTTATGAAATTAGTGTTGTTTCAGAGAAGCCACTGAGATACTCTAATTATTTTATTTATATTCATCATCAGTGTTACTGTATTATTGATCAGTGATTGGTCTCAGCCCACATCAGTGCATTGCTGTATTAGAATCAATAGCAGAAGTAGCTTGAAGTCTTATTTACAAATTAGTACAAACAGCCAGCATACAGAACAGTTACAGGTGAAATTATTAGTCAATGAACTGATTTCTTTATCTGCAGAAAATTAATCTGGAAGTGTTTATTGAATGTAATAATAAAGATATCTAGCTTCTCAAATACTTTTTAGTTTTCCTTGTCTTCTGCAACAGTAAACTGAATGCCTTATTCAGTGTTCAAAAAGACATCCTTTTTTGCAAACAAAAAGCTGAATGATCACTGAATTAGTTGCAAGCCAATGGACAATGGATGAACAAAGTAAGGAGACACAAAGAGAAAACGTAGAGTTAAATGTGTTTTAGTATGTGTTGGACAGTGTTGCTGCTGGGGGCGGCAGTGGCTCTGGGACTTGGTTTGGGAACCAGAGAGCTCCAGTTCAAGACTGACTCAGAGCACTATATGTGTGCAGGCTGGAAGCCAGAAGAAAAACAAGAAAGTGTTAAAGCAGAATGCTGCTGGTTCAAGGCCCGCATGAACCACTATATATGGAGTGTGGACTGGAAGCTGGAGAGGTGTCAGCTCACCCCCCTGAGTGCTGCCAAGGTGCCCTTGAGCAAGGCACCAAACCCCCTACATTGCTCCCCTGGCACCCTTTAGGGGCTGCCCTCTTGCTCTGTTACCTCTCCATTAATTACATGTATACGAGTCTGTGTGTGTGTGTGTGTGTGTGTGTTTCGGTCCTGCATGTTCAATTGTGTATGGTAACAACAAAACAGAGTGTAGAATTTGGAATTTCCCCACTTGTGGGGACTAATAAAGATTGTCTTCAATAATTTTTTCTAACTTCATTGTTTGCACATAGAACACTGCATAGTTTGTCCATGTGTGTTTTAGGAGAAGGCTGTTGCCCAGAGGCTCCAGCTGCGTCTCTTCTGTGAGAGAAGTCATCGCTGTCTCTCCCACAGTGACCTCAGTGTGAGGCAGCAGGTATGTCAGGAAGCACCAGCTGATCATCTCACCATTTTCTTTTTCCTCTAGCTCAGGGATCTCAAACTTGTGGCTCTGGAGCCACTTGTGGTTCCTTTGCCCATGTCCAGTGACTCCCTGTGGCCTTGACAAAAAAAAAAAAAAAACTAGAGGAATTTTAGTATGGAAATGAACTGTGGCTATTTTTTGCAAAAGATTTTCATTCTTATTGATCATTCCTGTGATTCTTTACATTCTTCATTAAAAATGTGTAGCCTATGCACATTAGGCAACCTATCAGACTTAACATTAAGACCACTGATAGGTGAAGTAAATAACACTGAATATCTCTTCATCATGGCACCTGTTAGTGGATGGGATATATTAGGCAACAAGTGAACAGTTTGTCCTCAAACTTGATGTGTTAGAAGCAAGAAAAATGGGAAAGCATAAGGATTTGAATTTGACAGGGGCCAAATTGTGATGGCTAGATGACTGGGGTCAGAGCATCTTGAAAACTGCAGCTTTACAGTATGGGGTGTTCCTGTTCTACAGTGGTCATTATCTATCAAAAGTGGTGCAAGGAACGAACAGTGGTGAACCGGTGGAGTCCATGCCTCAACATCTGCCTTGGCAATATTAGGCAGGTGGTCATAATGTTATGCCTGATCTGTGTATACGCTTTAATTTTGCTGAACTTTAGTAGTGGTGGCTAGCGTAGATGTAGACACATAAATGGTAAATGGACAGGCTTGCTTGAGTTCACCTCCAGGGCTGCTGGCATACCGTATGCTTGATCTGCAGGCGGACTTCAGTCAGAGTTAAATTGAAACTATCCATTTTTTAACTTTTAGTATTTTTAAAGCTATATTTTTTGGTTATTATCAGTGTAGGCTACTTTTAATTGAATTAATTTGCACCTGCATGTAGTGCTATGTTAAAGTCTTGAGCTGCCTATAATTTTGTTATATTTTGCTTAGAAAGTGAGTAATAAGTGTGATGATTTATTGAAATATGCATACATAAATGTAAATACAGTGTATATAAGGCAATAACTGAGTTTGTATTATTCTAACGAGCTTGAAAGTCAATATTTGAAGTGGCTGCCTTTATTCTTCAACACAGCCTGAATTTTCTTAGGCAGGCTTTCATGTAATTTTTGTAGGTAGGTTTTAGTAATAGTTCTCCAGGCCCCAAAGCTCTTCTTGGGACGTCGACTCCCTTTTGTTTCATTCTTTGTCAAGATGATCCCATACTACATCAATCATGTTGAGGTCCAGGCTCTGAGGAGGCCAATCCATAACTGACAGTGTTCCATTGTGTGTTTTTCTATTCAGGTAGGCTTTTACTGCATTGACAGTGTGTTTGGGATCACTGTCATGCTGAAAAATGAAGCTATTGCCAATCAGATGCTTTCCAGATGGTATTGCAAAAGCTTCCTGCGTTCATAATTCCATCAATTTTGACAAGATCCCCAACACCACTGACTGAAATGCAGTCCCAAACCATGACAGAGTCAGATGCATCTCTCAGTTCCTGTGTCAGGTCTTTGCTATCTTTTTTCTATTTCTTAAGGGCATTACTCTCAGATACTGTTCACAAGTCAGTGTTAAGTGGTTTCATAATGAAGCAAGTAAACCTTATTCTGAAAATGGTCAGGCACAAGGACTAGACTGAAAATGTGTGAAAAAGCAGCCGATGTCCAAAGAAAAACTTTGAAAGAGCTTCAGAAAGCATGGAGAACTATTGCTCAAGAACACTTTAAAAAAGTACAAGAAAGTTTGGCTCCTTGGAAGCAAAATGTAAAGAAATGAGGGGTGGCTCAGGACTTTCGCACCCTATATTCACAGCTAATCTGTATCAAAGTAGGCCTAAGTGTGTTGATAGATTTGTTCTATTTCTTTAGGTAATAAAAATTATTTAAAAATTAAACAATTTTTCCAAGTTTTAGTTCCACAATGAAAATGCAAGTGCAGTCCACTGCAAAGTAGTTATTGTGTTTAAAGATTTTAATTATTTACACTTTGTGTAGTTTTAATAGGCTCAGTTATACTTAATAGGCTGTCACCTTCATTGTAAAGCTCAAATATGTTAGCTCGAAAATGGCTCTTTTGATAGTGAAGATTGCTGACTCCTGCTCTAGCCTTTGTAAGCGCTTGTAATTTTTCCATTTCAGGCTTTTGTAGGTGTGTGCGATGTCCTGACAGCTCATACCTATCAGCTGCACGTGTGGGATCCCACTTCTTTTGGTCCACTGCTCTACACACCCAGTCCCAAACTGCAGAGGGCGCTGTTGACCTTTGTATGCATGCACGTCTTTGTCGGCTCAGACTGTGACAACCAGAGCAGGGGTGAGACGTGGGTCTGTTTACGTGAATGATTTTACACTTCAGCTTTCATGCAGACTCTAGAAAATGAAGTGAAAACATGCACATCTCCTGTGTTTCTGCATATTCTTACCTCACTTTAAAGGATATTTTGCCTCTCTGTTTAGGATGATGTTCACAGGCAGTGGGTGGCTGTTTTTCATTTATCAGCTCTCTCTGTGTGGTCACCTTAAATCTAAATTTAGGATTTCTGTGAATGTCTGGAAGAGAAATGAGTGGAAATAAAGGGGGACAAGAGAAAGGGAATGAAGAAGTACCAGAAATGAAAGTAAAAGTCCTGCATTAAAAATGTGACCCGAGCAGAGAAGTAAAAGTATCATTAGCAAAATGAGTTTAAGTACTCTCCCTGTGATGGATACATTATTATTTATGGCATGATTGGATTGTTAATACTAATGCATCAAAGCCTAAGCAGCATTAGATGGTCGAGGTTTACTTTTAATCAGGCCTGCTCTGAAGGCTCACAACATGAATCTTTGGGGATCGTAAAAAGGATTGATAGGTCAGGAAAGAGGAGAAAAGAAAAATCTGATACTACAAATTTGTATTCATTTTTCTTTAATCCTTAAATGCAGTTGGATGGAAAGCAATGGATAATTTGACCTCTTTGGGTCTCGAACATGTAGTTAAGTGAAACCATCTGAGAAGTTTAGAGGGAAATGACTCTTTGATGAAACTGCCCAACAACTCATAGATGTCTTAAACGTGATGGGGGGGGCAATGACAAGGGGCACAAAAGGCCAAAAAATGTCGAAACCAATGGTTTAATTTTCTTACTAATGCATGGTATCAAGATTTTATGTACTTCTCTATGGCAAGAAAAATGACTTCAGCTGTTTTAAAAATGCTGTGGAGTAAAAAGTAGAATATTGAACTGCATTATAGTGGAGTCGATTCTAGTGCTGCACAGCAGATGGCACTGTCACTCTGTTGCTGCTCTGAATGAGGCACTGATTCAGTGCGGCAGCCGGCTGTGGTAAAAACATGCTGATATTAAATGCACAGCCACACATTTGGCTTAATAAGTCACTACAGAGCCGCCTGCTGACTGTAAATGGGGTCTGATTTCCAACCTGACCTGACAATTGACCCTCAATTACAAAGGAAGCCTTGTTAATGTCCTCAGACTGAAACAGGGTTGATTAATTTGTATAAAAGGATGTTAGACTTTGTTATGCAAAGTGATGCAGCTTGTAAGTGGATGACGGCAGTATGCTCCTGTCTGCTCTAAAATGAAGAAAACAAGATTGACATCTTGGAAATACATAGGATTTTTTTCTTTACAGAGTCCTGCAGGTAAACTTATGAATTCATCCATAGCTCACTATAACTAAAACATTTTATTATCTTTACAATAGCTTCTACTTTCAGAGACATATTGCATCCAAATATGGGGATAGTATAGAGAAGTCAATAACTGTCCTGGTGGGAATCTCTTAAATGTTCAACCAAATACAATACAGGATTATTGGTTTTTGAACATGTAATAAAAAGCTATTGTTTTATTGGATTTGCCTGGTAACGATTTTGTTCTATAGACAGTGTTTTCTATTAGCTGCTGGATCAGAGATCACTCGGAGGGCAAGGGCACTGAGTTAAATCATAAAATCAGGGCAATCTCTTTCCGTGAGAAAATTCCATTAACTCTGGCTCACCTCCGAGCCTATTTTATTAGCCTTGTGAAAGATTGAAGCCACATGGTGTCACAACCATAACTCCAGTCTTATGTTATCTTTGATATCCACCTGCTAAAGCCATTGTCCTGAAACCAACTAAAACACTTTTTCCTGTGTCTGCTTTGTTCTTTTCTTTCTGTTATATGATTTCTCATGATTAATCACTCTTCTTACTTCACTCCCTTTTTCCCCTTTCATTTGCTCTCAACCACTTCACGTCCAATCGCACGCCTCGCCTGCATCTGGCTCCCTCAGTCAGTGAAAACTCTCAAGTGGGAAGGCTGGAGGACCTTCACAAACGAAGAAATCTGCTCGCGGCCTACTGCAAACTGATCATACACGGAGTGCTGGAGATGAGCATGGCAGCTGAGGTCTTCATGTACTATATGAAGGTAAAGGTTACTTCCTTAAAGGAGCAGTTTGATATTATGGAGGGAAAACACTGATGCACTTATTGCAGAGAGTTCATTGAGAAGATCAGTGCCACTCTATAGCCAGCACCTTGTGAGTTTAGCTCAGCATAAAGACTGAAACCAATGGCAGCAGCTAGCCTGGGTCTGTCTAAAGGCAGTAATTTCAGCTGTCTATCAGCGCCACTGAAGGTGTGTTCAGAGAGAAGACAAAGAAAAAAGGTGCCTTTTTAATTCAGCAAAATTGAGGGGCAAGGTCAGTCATTAGATGTAAGGTGGAAATCAATGGAGACACCACTTAATACACACAATATACAGACAGGTTGTATTTTTATCAGAAACACCCATCGGAGCTAAAAAAAAAAGAAGCCTTTTTGAAGAGCCAAAAACTGTTATTGTTTGAATGGCTACCTAAGACTATCTCCAGAGCAAGTCAATGGACCCCATATTAAAATGCCTGGCGTTATAGCAAAAATGCACATTTACAGACTACTACAAATGCAGCTTTGGTCTCTAGAGATAATTTTGTCCTTCAAGATAACTGTACAGGGGTGATTTTTTTATGTATCTCTTTGATTAAAGTCTTTTACTTTTACTTAAAAATATCACCCCCTGTACAGTTAAATTGCGTTTCAAAAGTAGTCCCAAACGTGAATGACACATTTACTGACAATTATGCAGTGAGCTAGGCTGGATGCCATGGTTTGGGGAAGGCCTCAGTGAGGATCGATGGCAGCACCTGGACCTGTAGATCTCCCGATACTTTTGAGAGAGGTTAGAAAACAGAGAAAAAAGTGGAAGTAAGGAATGTGGAACACGGAAATAAAAATAAACAGGTATGTAGGGCAAATAGGCCTTTAGAGACTTATAGCCAGAAGGGGAATGTTTGGGGTGTGGTCCCACTCTTGAAATTCACATAAATAATTTCCAATTGGTAGATGTTCATTGAAACTCTCAATATGAGGTCCAAGTGTCCAAATGAGAGATAGCAAAACCTTTAGGAATGGCCAAATCAATCTGGTACATTCTTAAAAAGAAGAAATGCACTGGGCAGCCCAGAAACACCAAAAGGCCTTGAAAACCACAGAAGACAACTAAAGTGGATGAGCACAGAATTCTTTCCTTAGTTAAGAAAAACCCTTTCGCAATATCTAGCTAAGACAAAAATACTCTTGAGGAGGTAGGTGTCTCACTGTCACAGTCTAGAAATAAGCGATGCCTGCAAGAATGTAAACACAGTGGGTTTACAGCAAGCTGCAAACCATTGATTACACTCAAGAACAGGAAGGAAAGATTAGATTTTGCCAGAAAACATTTGAAAGAGCCTGCCCAGTTATAGAAAAAAATCTTTGGACAGATGAACCAAGATTAACTTGTAGCAGAATGATTGAAAGAGAAAATTATGGAGAAAAATGGAACAGCTCATGAGCTGAAGCATATACCACATTATCTGTCAAACATGGTGGAGGCAATGTTATGGCATGGGAATATATAGCCACCAATAAAACTGAGTTACGAGTGTTTATTGATAATATCACTGCTGATTGAAGTAGCAGGATGACTTCTGAAGTGTACAGGGCTATGTTCTCTGCTCAGATTCAGCCAAATGCTGCAAAACTGATCAGACAGCGCTTCACAATGCTAATAGTTTTAAGACCCAGATCACACAGCAAAAGCAACCCAAGAGTTTATCAAGGTAAAGAAATGGGATATTTTTCAATGGCCAAGTCAGTCACCTGATCTGAACCCAGTAGAGCAGCTTTTCAGTTATTGAAGGCAAAACTGAAGGCAGAGAGACCCACAAACAAGCAGCAACTGAAGGTGGCCACAGTAAAGGCCTGACAGAGCATCTCATGAGAGGAAACACAGCATTTGGTGATGTCCGTGGGTTCTAGACTTCAGGCAGCCATTGACTGCAAAGGATTCTCATCTGAGTATAGAAAACAGTCCTTATATTTAAAAAGAGCCTTGAATTATAGCTGAAAGTCAGCACTTCAATCACATTTTGATTACTTGATTGTTTGATTTAAAATCAACTGTGGGGGTGTACAGAGGCAAAATGACAAAAAAATGTGTCATTGACCAAAAACACATGGACATAACTGTATAACTTGTTAAAAAAAGTCTTTTGGAGGAGGTGGTGGGTGGATTTTATTACCTTTGAACAGAGCCAGGCTAACAGTTGGGTCCATCCAGCCCCAGTTTGTGCTTCTATTGTATTACCATTACACTGATGTTCTAGCATCTAAGCATCCTCCCAAAAACACTGTTTTAACCATCTGGGAAAAAAACACCCTTATGTGGGTTTTTTTATTTGTCACTGACAAAAAGACAAAGATGGTTAGTTATTTGCATCAGGAAATAAATGTGCACTTAAAAAAAATGAAGCAAACAAGTATCCTTTAAACACTGCTTTTCCCGTACTAATGATCTCTGAACATCCAGTATCATTCTCTCATTGTCCACAGTATTACAATGACTTTGGAGACATCATCAAGGAGACGATGTATCGGACCAGGCAGATGGATAAGATAGAGAGCGCTCGCACACTGGTGCTCTGTTTGCAGCAGGTATTGTTACTCCATAAACATCTGAAAAAGTGAGCTTCAGCCACACCTTATCACTAGCAGGCAGAGATACTGATCTCTTTTTCTTTACACCTTCCAGCTGTTTGCACGACTTAAGCAGGAACAAGAGAGTGGCGGCAGGGCCCACCCAGGAGTCCAGACTTTCACCAGCATTAAAGAGCTAGCCAGGCGATTCGCTCTCACCTTTGGGGACCTTGTCAAGTTTCGCGAGTGTGTTGTCATGATCCACAGGTTAGCACAGGTCCTAATTGCTCTTTTTGGATTTGTTTTTGCAAAGTTTTTTTTTGCCTGAAATCTGTGTGTATATATGTTTAGGAATGGCATAGAGTTTGTGTTCCAAGAGTTTACTCAGACTCCAGAGACAGCTACACCACCCTACCTCTCCTACCTGACCATCCTCAGTGAATTCTCCAGCAAACTGCTCAAACCAGACAAGAAAGCAGTGTGAGTGCTGAAAGCAACATGCAGGGGTGTAAATGTTTTTTCAGAGACAAAAAATACACAACTTTGAAGTCTGTTCATATCTGTGCAGGTTCTCTTACCTGCAAAAACACACTGCTGAGCATATTATCGACCTCAGGGAGGAGTGCTGGCAACCGCTTATCTATTATCGTGCATCACTATTGGCTATAGCTGAAGGAGAGGACGCTGTGTCCTATGTAAGCTCGGACAGGAAGGCCAACCTGCCCAGTCGTCCTCCATTCTCCAAACAAAAACTAGAAGGTACGACATGACACAACTCAGTCAAGCACAGAACCATGTTATTGTTTTCATCACCTGCATCTGGTGTGCTTCTCACTATTTTCTTTCTTAGGAAGCAAATCTTCCTGTCTGTTCGGCGCCATTGATTCCAAAGTCAGTAAATTACGCAGACCGAGTTGCAGTCCAAGGTGAGCCTCACAAATGCTTTCAAACCAGTTATAAAGCAAATCTCACAGGAATTATTGTAACCCGACCTTTCTCTTCAGCCATCAGGAGAGGGCAACTGATATGGATCCATTTTCTGTCCCTCTGGAACCTCCACCTAAAAGGCTGAACACTGAGGGATCTGTACTCAGCATCAGCAACGAGCCAGATGATGGCACTGTGGAGGTCGAACTCTAAGTACGAGGAGGTCGGGAGAATCGGTGCTGCTGTCAGAACGACAAGACCTCGCAATGTAATACGCATTACAGATGCTATGAGATGTTTTTATTTTTCATGCACCTTATAACCTCTCTGTGCAGATAGAAACTCGTGTGTTTTTTTGTGCAATGATAATCACACAGTATATCATGTTTTTAGAAGAATGCAAAAAGAAAGGATAATGGTGGCAATATTCTGCCATGCAAAGAACAAAACCAACTTGCTTTCATACATGTGTATTAATCCATAGCTGAAAACAGTCCTCAACAATTTTAACATTTACTCCCATTTCTGTAAAGTTTGCTAAAACTGCTTTTTTAAAATATAAATCATATTTTTTTAACAATACATTTAACATTGTCAGATTATTTTAAATTGGATTTGTTCTGAGTGATGCAGACCAGGTGGGAAGTCAAAGTCGGATGAATAAATTGTTGGTTTTGCTCTTTTCATGAAATTTGTTGAAAATAAGAAAAATACTGACCAATACCAGCATTAATCTGGTGTTATTATTTATAGCCCAGTTTAATTTGAGGAGCATTTGTATTAGTATGTCCATATGTCCACACAGCTTTACTGTAAACTATACTTGATTTTTACAAGTATTCTTTTAATTTTACTGTTGGCTCATACTCAGGTCCAGCATTTGTCTAAGGGTTACATGGGTCAATTAAGAATTGTGGTTTTATTTTGCTACCTGCCATTTATGTATTTAATGTAAATTAATTTAAATAAAAAATATCACTATACCTCATTCTATTTACTGATACATTTTATAATAGGGATAATTAAATAAGCACTTAACTTTTTTGCTTTAAATGGTGTGCTAAATGGTACTCCATTGTGATCAGAATTGATTTTACATTTTTGAAATGTCATTAAGGTAACAGACATGTACTGTGTGGACAAAAGTATTGGGCCACCTACATATTATATCTACAGGAGCTTAGCATGGAGATGGTCCTCCCTTTGTAGCTATAACATCTTCTGGGAAGGCTTTTGGAGTGTGTCGGGGGAATTTTTACCCAGAGGAACATTTCTTAGACAGATACTGATGTTGGACTAGAGGGCCTGGCTCGGGATCGCCATTCCAGTTCATCCCAAAGGTGATCAGTGGGGTTTAAGTCAGGACTCTGTGTGGCCTAGTCAAGGGGATCCGATGCAAAACCTCTGCTGAATGTACCTTCAGCTGCTCCCTTGTATTCTCTCCAAGGGGTCGCCACAGCAGATTTTTTTGCATTGGTAACGTGGCAGCAGATTAATCAGCTGTGGTGACCCCTTGGTGGAGAATACAAGGGAGCAGCTGAAAGTACATTCAGTATACAAAATCAAACAGTGATCAGAAAAAAAGCAGTTTTTAGTATGTGTACTACATTAAACTGCACAGTCTGTTTTCTTTAGTCTTCGATTAACCAAGGCTTTATTAATTTAAAGAAACACAAAACATTTTAAAATGGTTCCTTTTGTCCTGTCAAAGTACATTCAATGTAAATACTTTGTAACATAGAAAAAAGGTCTAAAATCTTGAAATCATTTACAACACAAGCACAAAATAAATATTTACAGCAATTTATGAATTCATTTCTAATAAATTATAACCCCATCGTGCACACATTAAAGCCACAATGAATATAGAACTGTACAACATATGCTGTGTGTGTCCAGAAGGCTTAATGGTGACTTGTTTGGCATTAACAACTTCTGACTCCACTGATGAGTTTACAGCATTACAGAAAACGCTTTGTCGTGATCACTGGAATGTAACATTAGCCAATAAGTTTGATACCTGAATCCAATCTAAATAATCAAAATAATTCAGGGAGCTCCAGTGTGTAACAAATGTGATTTGGCTCATGTGAGTGTGTTTACACAACACTCATGTTCAGATGGAACAAAACCTAACACAAACCTTATTGATGTCAAGAGATTACATGCAGAAAACAACTTGTTAATGTGCGGGGGAAGGAGCAAAGGTCTAAAACATGTCACTGGTGACATCAAGTTAGCTGTGGTGTTTTCTACAAGTGTGAAAATGTGAAACATCTGGTTCAGTATTGAACTACCCTCTGCTCATGTACTTTTATCATTTCTTTGTCAAATGTGTGATAGCATGCCCATTTTCCCATCTGTTCACAGGAAGTCTGACTCTGCCAGTGCTCTGAGACCATCTTCTGGTTTTGTGTTTACTCCGTTTGTCCACTAACACAGTTGACTTATGTTTGCAAGTGGAAGGTGCTCAGCAGGCTTGTGAAAAAACACTACAGGATAAAAAAAAAAAAAAAAAAATTATTCAAAGTCATCTTCGTATTCATATTCATCCAGGTCCAGGTTGCAGTGTGGGGTGGGGATCTCAAAGAAGTGTCTCTTTGTCAGACCCAGCTCACAAGAGATGTGCTGCCCTAAAGGGCTCAGAGGATTTTCATACCTAAAGAGACATACAGAGAAAATGCTCAGTATCAGCAGGCAAAAGATTGCTTAACAAATTTTAAACTGTCATCAAACAGTAGTCAGGTGCCCACATAAACATTTAAACTGTTTTTCTTGCAGTCATTTCTCCTGCTCATGTCCAAGTTAGTGATGTAGGATAAAATCCATGCTCCTCATTTTAAAATGCATTACTAAGCTTAAAACAGTACCATGGAGTGTTGCTATAGTACAGTAGTTTACACATTCCTCTTACAAATGAAAGGTGCCTGGTTCAATTCCAGGTGGGGACACAAGCCCCTCTCACCATGGAGGGTTGTGTCAGGAAGGGAAACATGCATAAAACCTCTGCCAAATTACTGACATGGATTAATCCACTGTGGCAACCCTTGAGAAAAATACAAGGGTGCAGGCGAAGGTGCATATTTTTATTTTATTTTTTTTAAAAATAACACCCATTTTAACAAGCATTGCATTATCATTAAAAAACAACAACAATGAAAATACATTCTGATACGGAGTGAGACCAGTCGATTTTTCCCTTCCCTCCTTATTTTTCTCTTCTTTAGGAAGAATCTTAGCAAAAGGTTTGTGTACCACACTGGAGCAATAAGACGAACGATTGCAGTAAGCTTAAACTATCTCTGTGTACACCTGAACACTGTTGGTACTGTTTTAAGATAACAGTTTTTAAACAGTGTTTGACAAAATCATTTAAACACATTCAAAATGTAACACCTTGTTGAACGTGACCAAGGATTAAAGAAATGTTGGAGATATAGTTGGGAAATACATACTTGCCTTCTTTTAGAGAAGTGAATGTGCCGCTTAGCTTAGCTTAGCACAAAGACTGTCGGCAAGGGGAAAACAGTTCAATTCAGTTTTATTTATGTAGCGCCAATTCACAACAAAATTCACCTCAAGTTACTTTATATTGCAACCCTAAAACATTAGAGAAAAAACTCCAACAATCAGGTGACCTCCCCTTTTGGGAAAGAAAAACTCCCTTTTAACAGGAAGAGACCTATAGCAGAACTAGGCTGGGGGGCATCTGTCCTGACTAGTTGGGGGTGAGGTGAAAGAGAAAAGACAACACTGACAAGCTCTATATAACGTTATAAAATCCAATTATCAGTGACTTATTAACATGATTCATCCTGTTTAATTCATACAAAAAAACAAGTGTGAAAATAAATCTGTGCTGGTTACCTCACAACACAAACAAGATTCCAGGATATCACTGCACAAGGTGAGTAATTAATATTTTTAATTTTTTCGATAACCAAAAAAGCCATAAAGTGTAAAAATCTAAGCTTTAGGGGTAATGGTAAGAAGATCTTAAGCATTAAGCTAAGTTAAGCAACTGCTGGTGGCAACTTTTAATTTAGCGACACACTTAAGAGAAATAAATCCTCTTATCCACATTTTGGCAAGAAAGCAACAAGAATATTCCCCAAAATATCAAAGTACTTTTTAAAAAAATAGAGAATAAAAAAAATCCACTGTGACTTGGAAGGACACAGGAGCACCACATGAAGGTATGAACAGAGATGGAAAAGGAGTAGAGCGTTTTTTGTATTAATTTATTTTAGAAGAGACAGGATAAAAACAGAAACTGTCTGGTTCAAAAACAGACTCCCAGCTCTAAGAAATGGTCACATACACCACACTGTGCTGGCTGACACAGCAACTATCTGCAGTCAACTGTACACTCAGATTGGTGGGGGATGGGTAGATGCTAGGAGTGGGTTTAGGACTAGACTTTCCCACAGAGGAAGAGGAGGAGAACTTTTAAATCCTGCTGGTGCTCTCAGTGTCTTACCTGCTGTGGTAACCAGCCGTGGTTTAGAAGTCAGTGGTGTTCCTAAAACCGCCACACAACATACCTGTCAACAGCCTCATTTATCACTGACTCACTCTCAGGGGCTCTGAGCAGTGGGACATCAAACTTAACCAGTCTGCTAAGAAGATTGTGCACTTACAAAAACTCAGTTGATCTTACGTACATACATAGACTTCATAAGAAAGTTTCACTCTGAACATGGCAAACATCTTTTTTATATTCAACATTTAATAACCCAATGACACTGGTCCTAAAGCGCTGATAATAATATTACATGCCAACAGTAATCAGGGAACTTGCATATCATACTTAAGGATTTCATGCCTGTACAAAACACAGCTAAAACCACTTTAAGTAACTTTAATAAATCACATATGTTTACTAAAACTCACAGTTCATTTTCCATTTCATGGTTCATGTCAACTAATCCCTTCTGGTAGAAATTAATATGAAAATAACAATAATAATGTGGATCTATAATATACAAATAAGGATAAAATAATTGGAAAATGTCTGAAAGGGAAAAGTTAAAACTAAACTGGAGGAGCTAGAACTTTCAGCTGCTGCTATTCAGGCTTGCAAACAAAATTAGTCCCAGTTTCATCCTAGGTTTTTTTTTGCACTACTGAGAAAAAAATCAAATGCAAACAAGGAGGCTAAAAGTACCATATTTTAATTTATTATGTTGCATCAGCTATTCATCATCATATTTTAGACCTCTGGCGATGCCCTAAATGTAAAAGTATTTTGAAACTGTAAGAAGTAAGAAGTCTTTTATCTTGGCTTAAGATAAACAAAATGTTTCGTAAAATTGGGCCCTTTATTTTAACTGCTGTCATTTCTAACAGACAAATGAGTAACATCACACTTACACATCATTACACTGATCATTGGCAGCCTCCTCAGCCACCAGTATGTCATACTCCTCGGCAGCATATTTCTCCCAGTCTGACAGTTCCTGTCCGTCTGTCTCCACCTCCTTAAAAACATGACAAGTTACATGACCCACTGACAGAAAGATAAGACATACTACTGTCTCAAATCTGGTGGCATCCTGTCAGAATTTAACTTTACTCACCCTTATGACAGAGAAAGGGTCTTTTTGTTCGTGGTCCAGGTACTTCTCAAGGTTGAAGAACGTGTCCAAGAAGATATGAGCCATCTTACACCTCTTAAGGTCCCGCAGAGTGATCTTACCTGAACAGGATAAAAAAAAAAAAAAAAAAATGCCCTCCACACCT
>VUQH01089709.1:8079-35274 GCA_015106775.1 Etroplus canarensis | reverse complement strand
GTGTGTGTGTGTGTGTGTGTGTGTGTGTGTGTGTGTGTGCATGGTGTAATGTGAGAGCATGTATGCATACATCTGTACAACGGAATCTTTGCAAGGGCATGGGAGTGAATAAACCAGCGTGTGTTTGAATCAACAGGAAGCTCCTTATGTGATGTACAAGAAAAATTATATGCATCTGGAGGGGAATGACAGATATGAAGGCTACTGCGTCGATTTAGCATCTGAGATTGCCAAACATGTTGGAATTAAGTACAAACTGTCTATAGTAATGGATGGAAAGTACGGAGCCCGAGACCCTGAGACCAAGACGTGGAACGGGATGGTGGGTGAACTGGTCTATGGGGTGAGTACTGGGAGTCTCGCTGATTACATGACAGTTTGCAAGGAACTTCAACATGAGAGGAGATCTCATTTTTCTGTCTTAAGGTTATCACCAACCCATTGTGAACTCATCAGCTCTTGCCCAGTGCAAAACCTAATGCTGTCTCAGGAAGCTCAGCTGTGAGTGAATTTGTCAAATGCAGCCTCAAGCATTGGGGAGTTGGTGATCATCTTGAGACGGAGAAAATGAAATCATTTCTCAGTGCTGTTCACTGCAATTAATGCTCTTTGCTTTAGCCTGAAAAGCTAACTCTCTTACAGGCAATAAAGAGGTAGGTAGAAAAAAACAAGGAGTCCATATGGCAAACACACTGTAATCACTTTGATGAATGAAAGATTGTATGCCTTTGAAGTGATTGTGTAATTACAGTCAATGTTTCATGTGTATGATGAATACGCCACATTGTAAATTCACAGCTGAGAAAATCTGCTTTAGAATCAACAGCTAAATTGTGGTTTGTGGTTTTGGAACAACAAGATCCATATGTGGTGTGCTCCATAAATGTTGAACCTCTCACATTAGCAAAGGGTCATGCCGTGTTTTACATCTGACAGAGCTCAGACTCGTGCAACACCTCAAGCGGTCCAAAATTACCCCACCTTATCCACCCCCACTGACCCACTTACCTCTCTCCGAGGCCACAACAGTTGAGCAGGGGCCAAATACAAAATGCATGAGGGTTTGGATTCCTCATCTGTTCAATTTCCTAACTATCAGCTTGAGAGATTGCCTGGTTTGATGTGCTATCGCCACCAAATTATCTTTCAAATGGGAAAAGTCCACTCCCTGCAGATGGAAGGGGAAAAAATCTCCCAATCACATCTCTGTCAAGTCTTTCCAGGCCTGTAATTTTACAGCAGGTGGGCTGGGACTAATAGTTTTGTACATTTTGACCTTTTGACCAGTAAATTAATTTGATTTTAGTTGTCTTTTAAAGGTTAGGCCTGAGGCTGCTCTTTATTGCTTTGTTTCCCTCACCATTGATTGAGTGCTGCTTACGCCTGCACAAGGATTAAATGGTTATAGCCCTTCACAATGTTGTGTTGACAGGGCAAAGAAAACAGTCATGTTTATTGGCTCTATTTGTGTTGCTCCTCAGCTGACCTTGTAAGAAACATTTTCTGCTTTGTACATGCTTCGGTCCAACATTTTCTCAGTTTTGCCACAGAAAGCCAACATGGGCCAATACAAAGAATTGTCTTCTACATATTGTCTCCTTTGAAGAGGAGCAGTTATTTAATTAATCACATACACAAGCTGCAGTAACAGTCGAACATGATTAATTATTTTCTTCTGCTTTTACAGAGAAACCCATTGTGATTTCTAAAAAGGCAGCACCACCTCCATGGATGTGTTTTGATAATATAATGTGATTGAAGCAGCAGAGCAAAGGAGGGAGATAAAGAGAAACAGCTTGGGAAAAAGGCTAATGCCAGAATAAACTATGTTTGGGAAACCCAGCGTGCTGAATGCCATGTGATGAAGTATACACAGGGAGGGCTTGCAGATCTCTCTATACAGCAACCTGTTTACATTTTGCAAATTAAAACTTAACACTTCTAATTAGTGCGCACACTTAACTCTTAAATTTGCTTTGTGTTTGATTGCAAACAATTCTATTAATTTTCGTTAATGTGGTGTTCTAGGTATTGGCTAATATCCCTTGTCATGATAAAACACACTGTGTGTGTGTGTGTGTGTGTGTGTGTGTGTGTTTCTGCCTATTTTCAGATGCATCAATGGAGGCTTATTTATGAAAGTGATATGTTTAATGTGTGATTTGTTGTTTTATATTCCCTCTTCAGCTCCAGCCATTCAAACATGCAATTAAACATAACCAGTTTCTTTATCCAGGTCATAACTAACACTTGCTGTGCATGTTCCTGTTTCCAGAGAGCAGATATAGCCATTGCACCTCTCACCATTACTCTGGTGCGAGAAGAGGTGATAGACTTTTCCAAGCCATTTATGAGCTTGGGCATCTCCATTATGATAAAGAAGCCGCAAAAGTCCAAGCCTGGTGTTTTTTCCTTCCTGGACCCTCTGGCCTATGAAATCTGGATGTGTATAGTGTTTGCCTATATTGGGGTGAGCGTGGTCCTGTTCCTGGTCAGTCGATTTAGTCCTTATGAGTGGAACCTCGAGGAACAGGATGAGACCAAAGACCCTCAAACTCCCCCTGATCCTCCCAATGACTTTGGCATCTTCAATTCCCTCTGGTTCTCACTGGGCGCCTTCATGCAGCAGGGCTGTGACATCTCCCCCAGGTGGGTCAGCTCCAGTAGACACAGGGAGTGGACAGCAGAGGAAAATAGAACAAATCTAACTACTATGAAATTTTAACAGCAAGAGTCCATCAGGGAGCTTCATTTCTCATTCTTTTCTTTCAGGTGTTTTATTTCTTGCTCTAATTTTACATCTACTGTGGCTATCATATGCGTAATTGACTGTAAATGTGCAGAATCAAATATTCATCAACATAATAGATAGATCAATACTTTCTGCAGGCAGTGGAATGACCTTTGACTCTGATTGTTTCACAGTCAATTGAAGACTTTGATTAGACTACATTTAAACGACTTGTACTACTTTCCATGGAAATGTGCTGTTTTGGAGTGCTGATACAGCACCAGGTTGTTGTTAACGATTTACATGGAAATTCTGATGACTGATGCAATTAGGTACATTAAACACAACTGTTAGATCTTAGTGGGTTGATGGCCACCACATGTCACTGTGTAATTAAATTCTCTGTTTCCCTGTCATCAACCCCTCTCTGGCAGGTCTCTGTCAGGACGTATTGTTGGTGGTGTGTGGTGGTTCTTCACCCTCATCATCATCTCATCCTACACAGCCAACCTGGCTGCCTTCTTGACTGTGGAAAGAATGGTCTCTCCTATAGAAAGTGCTGAAGATCTGGCCAAGCAGACAGAGATAGCATATGGCACTCTGGACTCAGGCTCCACAAAAGAGTTCTTTAGGGTGAGTAGTGTCAGGAAACTGCTTTGTGCGCACACACACTCACAACACCAGAGTAGCCAGCCAGCGGCTCCTCTTCATTCAGCTCAAATGGCAAATAATGCTTTTGGCTTAAATATTTTGCACTCAGCCGTACTGAATCATAAATACTACTCTGTGTAATGTCCTTGATAAACTCCTCCTTGCAACTTTTCCATTTTGCACCTTTAGTGCAGCACTCTTGACCTGCAAAAGATTGCTCCAAATGAGGCGTGTTGACAGAGAAGCAGTTCTTGAACTCTTATGACACGAACGTGAAATTTATGCAGTACTACTGCAGTGTGCAACCTTGAGGCACAGGGGCTGTCAGCAGAAAGTGTGATAACAACATGGAAGACTCAGAGGTGATAAAAACAGGAGGCTAATCAAAGCACCCACATCAGACTCAAACTCAGAAGGGTCAGTTCATGAAGTATAATTAGCTAGCTGGCCATGGCAGGCAAATTGGGCCTGATGAAGAAGAGCCCTGTAGGTCACACAGAGCAGTCTGAAAGACATTTTAGATGGAATACGCAATATGTCCGTCGGCATGAGGAACTAAGCTGGCAATTAGGTCATAAATTAACTAAATTTGAAGCAAATGTGTATTACACTCTGAAAGGCAACTGAATGCTCACTATGCAGCAGTCAGACAGTGCTTATATCTAAGGTGATCAAACTTCTGATGTGAAATGCTGAGATGTCTTAGCTCATGTCTGTCACTTAACTAGCAGTCCAGTGTTGGAAAAGAATTAATGAAACAGCACTCTGCCTGTGATGACGAAAAGGCAATATGACAGTCTTTTATCTTATGCTCCCTCATTACTCATCAGCAGGAGAGAAACAATTCATATGTTCCACAGCTGCAGCCTGTTGGCAAAAAGAGCACTTCATTTGTATTACCCCTGGGTTGCATTGCTCACAACAACAAAATGCAGACTCAAATCTGTGTTTTTTTAGACAAAGAGGAAAAAGATAGTGTCTGCCAAGCTTACAATTTGAAGTCCTTTTGTTTTAAGTCTGTAAACTCTACAGCTGGTTATAAAAGGATACACTCTATAGCACTGTATATTCTAGGAAGCATGGCACATGGCTGTATTATTTTATTCTTTACAGAACATCCCATAAATCTGTCATCACTTTTCCTTTTACTAGAGATGCTGCACAGGTGTATAAACAGCATACTGTATGTCTTTGTGTCAGAGACACGATGGATGCCAATTACAAATTAGATTTTCAGTCTGACAATGGAGCCACCGAAGGTCTGCTGATAGAACAATCTGAGAAGTGGACGGGAAGTTGGAGTTTTCCTGTATTCTGTATAATGAGCGTCCTAGATACATCCCCAAGTCTTCAAATAGGAAATGACATGTGTGAACCGCTATTCCAAGGGACTTTTAATTAAAGCTGTAGAAAGCTGACAAGGAAAAAAACACACTGATTAATAGGAGTTCAAGTTCTATTTCAGATCTGTTTTCAGGAAATACATTCAGACTTAATTAGACCCATACGGCATCAACCAGCTGGAAATTTTAAATCAAGTCCAAAGTTTCAAACAAGACATATGTCATCATCTCTGACACTGCTGGCCTTGAATATTTCATGATTTCACCTGGTTTATCTTCCAGAGCTCCCTGACAAGAAGAACACTGCTGTAATTTTTTCCCTTTCTAATAAAAAAAATATGGTGTAGAAAAACTGAACTTTGTTGCGATTCTAAGATAACAATCCCTCAAACTCCAATGTGTTTTTAACTATTAATATCAGTTGAATTATCTGATTTTACCGCAGTTCAGCTATCCTTCCATGGCTGTTTTTCTCAGCTGCTGATAAATGAAGATCTGACAGTGACAATATTCTTACCATTGTGTGCATCTACAGTTGGGTCTATAAATTTAGGAAAAATTTGACTTTTTTTTGTAGTTTTGCCTCTGTACATCACAAAAGTAGGTTTTAAATCAAACAATGAAAATGCAGTTAGGGGCACACCTTCAACTTTGAATCAAGGGGTTTAACAAAAGAATTACATTCCCTACTTAAGAATTACTGCTATTTTTATACATAGTCCCCCATTCTCACAGGATCAAAATAATTGGACAATTGACTGAGAAACAGTTTCATGAAGAGGGAGGTCTATTCCCTCATTATTCCATGACACAATAAGCAGATAAAAGCTCTGTAGTTGATTACAAGTGTTGAACTTGCATTTGGTAGCTGTTTACTGAAAGTCTCAATATGTAGTCTGAAGAGTTGACAAACCAAGTGAAGGGGGCAGTTATTAGGCTGAAAAACCAAATTAAACTTATCAGAGAGATGGCAGAGACTTTAGAAGCAGCCAAAAAAATAGTCTGAAACATTATTAAAAATAAGGAATGCACTGGCCAGCTCAGCTATACCAAAACGCCTGGAAGACAACAGAAGACAGCTAAGTTGGATGATTACAGAAGTCTTTACTTGCTTAAAAATCTTTAGAGCATTTAGCCAAGTCAAGAAGTAGGTGTGTCATTGTCAAAGACTATAATCAAAAGAAGCCTTCATGAATGTAACCACTGGTTACACCCAAGAACAGAAGACCATGTTAGACTTTGAAACCTAAAACATCTAAAAGACTTAAAGAGCCTGCCTAGTTCTGGAAAAAAATCTTTGGACAGATGAAACCAAGATGAACTTGTACCAGAATGATGGGAAGAGAGAAAATTATGAAGAAGGAAGGGAACAGCTCATGATCCAAAGCATAACACATCTCTGTGGGGATTAATAAAGTATTCTGATTCTGATTCTGTCAAACAGGGTGGAGGCAATGTTATGGCATTAGCTTTTTATGGAACTGGGTCACTACTGTGACAGGTGATGTGACTGCTGATGGAAGTAGAAGGATGAACTGTGAAATGTACAGGCTATGCTCTAAGCTCAGATTCAACCAAATGTGCAAATGGATAATGACACAAATCATACTGCAAAAGCAACCCAAAGGTTTGTCATGGCAAAAAATAGGATATACTTCAATGGTCTAAACTCAGCTCAACAGAGCATGCTTTTCAATTACTGAAGACAAAACTGAAGACAGAGAAGCCCACAAACAAGCGGCAAGGCCTGGCAGAGCATCTCAAGAAAGGACCCACACTTTTTGGTGATGTTTATGGATGCAAAGTACTTTTGTCCAAGTATTAAAAGCAATCCTTGTGTTTAAAATTTTGATAGTTTATCCAAATACTTTTGAGCCTCTGAAACTGGGGGACTATGATTTAAAGTGTTTGTAAATCCTAAACAGTTAATGTTTTGGTAAACCCCTTGAAATAAAGAGAAAGTCTGCACCTCAATTACATCTTTACTTTTTGATTTAAAATTCACTGTACTGATGTACAGAGGCAAAATTGTTTAGTTGTCATTGTCCAAACCCCTGTGAGCCTGACTATATGATGGCAATTTTAGAGAAGCTGTAGAGGAATTTTCAGAGAATGATTTTAGAGTCAATTCACCATAAAGTCCTGATTCTGCTGCACACAATCAGCTACGACAGCTGGCCTGGGAGCCTGTTGAGATGCCCACCGGAAGCCTGAATGGCTCTAGGCATTTGGTACTGCCTCTCTGTCCGTTTTTGGCTCTTCTTCCCAAGGCTACCCTGCTTGTTTGGGTACCCTCTTTTCTTCTCTGTCTCCAGTCTGTCTGCTGCTTTACCTTGAGACAGTGTGGGATAGCTTCAAGCTTTCTAATGCTCTTCCTCAACATAGCAGCTGTCATGCTCTGCTGCACCACTGCGGTTTGTTTCATCATTTGAATTCCTGTCATGTATCTTTTCATGCAGTCAGCTGAATATTTGGGTTTTGGATGATTAGAAAATGATGAGTTGTACCAGTGAGGCCATGTTTATCCTCTTGATGAGGTTTTATTCCATCAAATAGGCTTGGCTCAGTTACATTGTGAAATGTACATGGAAGGAGAAGCCGGATCATAGTAATGGCTGGGTTGATAAAATGAGCTGATGTGGCTGTTTAATTATGTGTAAAGACCGGGGTGAGACCATCAAAGACAACCACACTGCTGTCCCTTCATGCACCTCATTTAACAATGTAATAATGAAAGAATGATAATTGCACATAGAAATGAGAGTGCAGCATTGTTTTCTAGCATCCTCACAAGATTGCAGAAGCCTCAAGAGCAAACATCATGCAACGTACTGATCTGCAGGTGTGGTGGAGATGAGAACAGCAGCTTGAGTGCAGTCACCAATGCATTTTACTAAGCATGAAAATCAATTTCACGTCTCAGCTATTGTGGCACAGACACACCGGCTTCGGCAAGGTCTAACACAATGCTTAATAAGTAGCTTTTTTATGCCAAGTAGACCTGCAATAGGGTAGGGTAGCATGAAGAAGAGTCATCAAGGAGATTTATGCAAGAAATTCTTAGGTTGCCCTCCAATCATATGCGGCACATTGTAACACAACTCCCTGAGCTCTTGTCACTTTGTGTTTCAGTCCAGTGCTGGGTAAAGGGGAGGCTCCTATAAAGATTAGAGGCTGTTTGCATAAAAGCGAAAGCTGACAAAAGTGTCTAATGCAAGATAGGCATAACCTCTGAGGAAAAGCACCATCCTCAGAGGGCCCCGACGAACTTTAGATCAGCAGCAACAGCAGGCGCAAGAGGAGTTATTGGAGTCCAGCAACAAGCATCAAAGACTAGCAATTGGTATTCAGGGTGTAGCATGTGGCACTTCAATGACAAAGTACACCCCCAGAGCCTCAACTTTCATCTCTGCATACTTGAGATACAGGTAGTCCTGGCATACAGGATATTGGAGGAAAGTGGTGATGTCTACAAACAAAATGGAAGTGAAGTAAAGTCGAATGAAATGTAGTGGTGGGTGTTTGGAGATGGCCTTTAAGATACACAAGCAGTGGAGCGTATGTAGGGGAGACTATAATGAAAGCAGCCTGCAATGGCAAAGCAAGAATAAAAAACAGGTAGCAGTTCGAAGGGCAGTGGACAGCAGCCTGGAAATGTTGCGTAATTCCGAATCAATATAGATTAAGAAGTTATTTAGAATGGAGAGGTCAGTTTCTTTGACTTTGGAATTTAATAACTTGCCTTTACTGAGACATTTTAATGACTTTGTTTAAGATTTAGAATAATAAAATCTTCAAATGATTTTAATAGAAATGGGCATCAAAATACAAAGTACAAACTTTTCTTGTCTTTTCTTCTGCATCACAGAAGAATTTAAAGAATATTTTCAGGCTAATAAGCATTTTGTCTCTAGAGTAACCTTCTAAAGCAGTTTAAAGGAAAACAGTGGCCAGTGTAAAGTAAAAACAAAATGGAACCAAAGGATCCTTTAAGAGTTTTTAACAGATCTTTTGTGATACGTTTTTGTACAACTGCATTAAAACCAAGACTTACGTAAATCCAAATAAGAACATGTTTCACTAGCTACTGCAACAGTGTAATCTTCTGAAATGTGTTTTTTTTAACTTGTCATTCTAAAAGAAAATAAAACATGTTACTGGGTATTACTTATTTAAGATGAATTACTATTTACTACTATACTTGTTCTAAGGAATTAAGAATTTTGCTATTTTACCAAAAGTAAATGACTTTTACTTTAAGAGGACCAGCAAAAAACTGCAGCAAGAGTAAGAAAAAACACCTGCAAGTAAGGCTGGTATTTAGTTATTTTAACACTCTTTAATTCATATCCAGAAAACCCTGCACAGTTATATCTTAAAGCTGTTTTCATTCAAATTTAGATTTGAAATCTCATTTTCTGATCTGTTTTCATTAACAACAATACTTCTATTCAAGCGTTAATGTTGCAGGCCACCATTTACTGCCTGGATACTCTTTTATTAAATATCTAGTCTTATTTTGCAACACAGACAATATCTTAGAATGTGAGTCATTTACTAGCATCTATAGTGTTTTAGTTTAAGTCCTTCTGGGAAAATACAATCCATAAACAGTTAACAACCACACATCTGTCTGGAGTTAGTGGCGACTCACTAACAGCTAAAAGAATCAAGGAAAAACTAGTTCTTTTTATTTGTCATCTTAGGGTGGCGAGCTTAAATAACAGACCTGAGTTTGCCTTTATAAATATTACAAGACATCAGAAAATGCACAGTTTCAGACAGATTTGCTGGATGAACACCTACACAGATGATGTAACTGTGCCGCCTAGGTAGGAGGGTAGACAGAGATTGACTATTTAGGTACTCCATTATAAAAAGAGCAACACTGTGATTGCTCTTAATAATTTTAAAGACCTCTAGAGGAGGAGGGTTACAATGTTTATATGATACCCAACACAGAGTCATTTTTATTTTTATCTTATACAATAGACATTAAATGCACCCATTCGCTGTCAATTGGCAGGAGGCTCAATTAGGACACAGCGGTATAGTCTAGCAGGGCCATTATATAGTGTGAAGGAGTGCCACGCGTATAAATCTGTATTTATGGCTGTATTTAATTGCTCAACAAATTGTCTGTTCATTGATTATGGACTTTTACAGTCATTATTCTATAATTGAATTTTAAATGACCACCATAGAAGGGAATGTAAAGGATTACATTGTAAGAGAAATGAGAGTAGACTCTTAATGATGTGTTCATGTGGGTGTACTGTCTGTGCATGTTTATGTATGTGTGATTGTGTTGCAAGTGTACACATTGTGCGCCAGCAGTCAATAATCAAATATCTCTTTTTCCCTGCTGGGCTTTCTCATTGTATCTTATTTTCTCTATCTGTCTGCTCTAAGCATTTCACTGGTGACTTTAGTAGAAGCCCTGGAATCAGCCTGTTTAGGTTTAGGTCGCGCTTGGTCCCCATTCCCCGTTCTGCTATTGATGAATTGACTTCATAAAGCACTGAGGCAGCACACTCTGTCGTCAGTAATCAATGCCCAGATCCATTCTTTTCTCTTCATTCTAGGAGGCGTCTGGAGCTTTCCCACTGCTGAGCAGATGAGCCTCGTGTCTTTGGGGAAATGTCCTCAAAACTAGTGTCCCTTTCATGCTGTCTGACACATTCAAACTGAAGACAGTGAACATGGTTGCTATCAAATACATTACATCTAACTCTATTTGATCTCATCTTCTGTATTTCCAAAGTAGAGTGGCTATCATCTGAGCTTCAGTTCAGTTCCATTCATCATGCAGGGTTTTTAATTTGTGTTATGCTGCTGTCTAATCTCATCCTCACCCTTGACCTGGATGCTCAGTGATGGATGCCAACAAACAAACTGTATATGATTACATAAAGCAAGTAAAGCACTTTCATTAGGTCAAGGTTAATGTGTTTGTTTATTAATCGACATACATCAGAGATGGATATGCTCTTGTTAAGGGAAGCTTATTACCAATTCAAGGCAGTGATGTGACTGTATACTGATCAATATGTTTGGATGCATAAAGCCACAGAGGTCAGTATGTTTGATCTTTAATTTTATCCAGCATTCCTCATTAACTGCATGACCATTTAACGAGCTGTACAACTAACAATTACATGAATTTTTTAGAATTAACCTTTTTATATCTAAATTAAAATATCAAATTAACATTATTTTTTGTGGCTAAAAAGCACCATGATAAGATCAGAATGTAATATCTGGTTTACAGACAGATGTTTGCAAAGCTCATCACAGTTTAAGATGGTGAAAATAGCATATGAAACCCACTACACCTGAGCCTGTTAGCATCATACCTTTGAACGTGTTTGGCTCCCTTAGACCCCCTGTTGTGCCTATAGAGTCTTATTCATATTATCTTAATTGACTAATCATGATAAATTATTCATTGTTTTTAAACTAATGATTTGAGGTGTGAGATTAAAAGAGGCCACAGGGAAATATTTCTGGAAGATGTTGGTGTATCAAGTGTTATATCTATATTCCATACACAAACCCTTTTGATTTATGGTCAATCTTCTGCCAGCCGCTTTGCCTTTTTTCTTGGCCTTTGCTTAAAAGAAAGCTTTTTTTTTATGCAGGATCCAATCTTCAGTACACACAGCGGCACTTTGGAAGTATGGCTCATCACTACTTGGACTGGGATCACACCCGGATGTGTGAAATGCCTATGCCAAAATAAATCCAGCGGCATTGAATAATTTAATTGATGCTTATTATAGATAGTGCCCAACTCCCCCAGATTTTACAGGCTCACTAAGCCTGTCCGCAGGCGCTGGGAAAATGCTCATCTTTGTCACTTTGTGATGGGTTGCCTTGTTGTTGACTTCTCCTGCTTCTTCTACAGTGCAGAGTCACAGTTGAGATATTTCATTAGCGGTGTTGTTGAAATAAATGACTGTAATAAGTCCTACAAGTTAAATTAGGACTATAAACTAAGGCTCCGCTCACTGAGGCTGAACTTTCAACAAACTGATCCAAGGCCTATGCAAGTTTTTCAAATGGAATGATCATTACCTGCAATTCACTCTTACACAGTTTGAATTGTTAAAGATCCCTTTTGCAGAACTGGTCTCCGCATTCAGTGAATTGCAGACTTAAATGACATACTATAAGAGTACATTTACAGTATCCTGTTAAAAAGAAATGGATTTTGTAAATTCTTGTACTTCATGATCTCATAAAAGTCTGTCTGCTATATTTCCTGGAAGTATTTAAAGATATCACACAATTACTTTTCAAGATGTCTATAAATACTTCATGATGCCATTTTAAATCATATGATCATTAAGCACAAAAATCTAACAAAATCCATTGCACACATGATTTTCAGATTTCTAAACCACTTCTCCTCTCCTTTTCTTCTCTGCACAGCGATCCAAAATAGCAGTGTATGAGAAGATGTGGTCATACATGAAATCTGCTGAACCCTCAGTGTTTGTTAAGACCACACCCGATGGCGTAGCTCGGGTAAGAAAGTCAAAGGGCAAGTTCGCCTTTCTCCTCGAATCCACCATGAATGAGTACATCGAGCAGCGGAAGCCGTGCGACACCATGAAAGTTGGCGGGAACCTCGACTCGAAAGGCTACGGTGTGGCGACACCCAAAGGCTCAGCATTAAGGTGGGTGGAATAATATAACAATATCCCCTATGTTGTTATAGTATTCCACCTACCCTGATGTCCCCCTGTTGTCATTCTCTTCTCTTCCTCTTCTTGTTTTTGTTTTTTTTTTATGGACACAGAGGTAATGGTTGTATGCCTTTCAATGCACTTGGATACAAAAGTTAATTAATGATATTTAATGTTGTATTTCTAAAGAGTTGCTATTTTATAGTAGAGTAATCCAATCCAGATGATGAGGGTAAAGCTAACAATAATTTCATATTTATGTCTCTCTTACTGCTTTTCTCTCTCCTTCGATCTCTCCTTCTGTCCCGTGTGCTGTCCTACCTGACTGTTGTGTTGTCACTTTTAATTTAACAGTTCAATGGTTTTTCAATTTAGCCTTTAAAAGCTGCGCTGTCACTTGTGACGAATGTTAATTGCATGATGTTTGTTGTTGTTACTTTTCTTCTCAATGACAAGTGTCCCCATCCCGCACACTTCAGTTCTAAACTACGTAACCCTTTATGCCACCTTTTCCAAGATTTAGCACTGTCTCTGCCTCATATGAGCCTTTCTTATTTCTCTATATTCCTGAAATTCTTAAACAATTTGTCCTTTCCTAGACCATTCTGATTAACAGATAGTTTTCTCTGCATAAGCCCCTGCTTTGACAGTGGTAGTCTCTCTACCAATAACTATTATTATGATGCTTAGTACAAATATTACCTTGCATTAGATTTCTCACGGACCTGTGCATTTTCTTACAAGTTATGTTTTATCGTTTCAAGAAATGCTGTTAACCTGGCAGTTTTAAAACTGAATGAGCAAGGCCTCTTGGACAAATTGAAAAACAAATGGTGGTACGACAAGGGAGAGTGCGGCAGCGGGGGAGGTGACTCCAAGGTCAGCCTCGATGTCACCACAATCGGGTACCATAGTGCAGAGTAATCGGCAAGGCTGTTACAACAAACCAACCATAACCAAACCAACTGTCTGCCCCAACCAACCTGCTGCTGCCCACAAGGCAGATTACCAAATTTACTCACAGTCTGACCAGATGGCTTAACAGCTCAGATCAAACTAAAGAGCTCTTGTTTAACCAACAGAAAATATTTGTGGATGCTAAGATTTAGGATAGGAGTTTTCTGCCTATTTGGCAAAGTAGTATTTAATGGAAATTGTAAAAAATAAAACTATGTGAATGTGTCTGCCCTGCATTTGTCAAAGGTTGAACTTTGTTTATTTACCTTCACTCACATGTAGGGCAGATCACCTAGTCTCAGAAATTAAGGCTTCTTTGGGTAGCTTTGATAGTTTGAGTACAGCCAGTTGATGAAGTCACACACATCTAATTCAAGAATAGTGACATTGAACTGAAAGGCCAATTCCCCCACACACTTCCATTTAGGTGAGGTAGGTGAGGTGAGAATTGCTAATCCTGTAAAATATGGCTTTGCAGTACTTCACCACACCGCTGCTTCACATCCATGATGCTGGCCCGCAACCCAGGAGCTTAAAAGCCAATTCACCTTTATAGCAAAAACCTCTAAATGACTGCTCAGCAGAGGCCGACAGGAAAGCAAGGGGAACAGCGGCGTCTTGAGGGGACTAAGCATTGCAGGCAAACGTGAGAATTCTAATTAAACAAAAGACTTGTGATTTCTTTTTAATAGGAGATCTGACAAACCTGTGGTACATGCAGTGCCAGTTGAATACACTAATAACCTAGTTGTGACTCTTTTCCAATCAGATCTCTCCATCTTTATATCTTGTTAAATGATGAATGACTTTTCCATTACAGCTTAGCGTAATGCCACTTAGATCATGAGCCATGAAACATTGTGCTATTCTTGCTAAATTACATGTACCATAAGGCATGAGCATTATATATTTTAAAATGCAAGTCACTTTAATGACAAATGATGCTGTCAGTGCACATGCAATGATATAGGTCACTTAACTGGTGACAGTACAGACAAGCTGCAAGGCCCAATGAAGTGTAGATTGTGTCATTGCACTCTGTCATTTTGTCATAGATATGCTTGGACCCCAATGAGCAGGTAAGCAACAGCAATTCGTTCATTCAAGAAGCTCAAATAAATCCAATAAGAGGTTTCATTGCTAAAAAGTATCGTTCAAAAGTCACATTTTTTCAGTGTATTGCTAACATTGCTATGTTCTGTAGTCAATAAAATCAGGAAGCTACCCTATGCTGCTCAGAGCATTTGAAAGCATCTGTCTCTTGTGCTGCCATCGATCTATTATCATGCAAAGGTATGTACTCTTTGTCTGTTTCCTGGTTTGTTTTGGCTCTCCAGGACTCAGTGGAAAGGTCTGATTAGGTGGAAATAAAGCAGCCTGAAGCACTGTGTTCCAAACAGTGAATCGCTTGGCCCATTACTGCTCACAACTCCATGTTCCAGCCGACAAAGAGGAGATGCACATAATCATGCACACAGCTGCATGCACACACAGTTAACGCTACTCTTTCTTGCCCTCAGGCAAAACACAGTGCAGCCTAGATTGAGTTTCAGACACAGAGCATGTTACAGGGTAATTGCGTTGTTAATCAATGTCTCTCCAAGCCAAGACAATGGTATGGTCTTCACAGTCTGTTTCTCCAGATTGGCGATGAGGGATATATAGTGGTGTAATCTTCTTTCAGTGCATTATGCATTGCCCAGATCCCCTTGGGGGACATTGTTCCCAGGGAGTAGTCAGGTCACTAATTTATTGATCCACTATTTCTCTTTGCTTCCAATTTGCTTTTCTCTCTCACAGAGATTGACCTAAACCAATATAGTCACATTATGACTACAAAATGTGATCTTTATCTAGCTTTGCAAATCCTTTTTTCCCTGAAGTAATTTACTCCAACAGAATATTATGCAAATTTATGTTGACATACAATATTACAATATCATCGTATAACTTGTACAGATATCAAACTGCAAGAAACAGCTATGTCAAATGGTAGATTGTGCAGCTACAGGCAAATATGAGATGAGTTATTCCTGACTCTTTTGAGCTCAGTCCTGCAGCTCCATGCATTTTAGTTGGGACACACTCATCTGACACTAATCTGGTGTAATTGGAAGATAAGGTTTTCTTAGAGATATGTTGGGGTAGAACATGCAAGAATTAATTAGGCTTTCACTTTTAGGCACAGTTGCTTGAATTGGAAATTGGTTGTAATACCTCCAGAATTGACTGTTGTCACTGCAGTGACAGTAGCATTAGCCATCACAGGATTAGACCAACATTGCACATGCAAAGGTAGTGTTCATTGCTTCGATTTTTCTGTTTGTTAAGACAACGCTCATGTTGGGATTAACTTGTTAAATACTGTACTGAAAGCCTCTGTGACTACTTGCCCCCAAAACCAATATACCATGGTGCTTTTCGATGTCTATAGACTTGCAGATTGTACCTTGTGTACCTGCTTGTCGCCCTATTAACAGCGTCTGCCGATTACTCAAAGCGATATGGGTAGGTCCTGGCTTTAGACTAGGGGTTTACAGGTAATAGGTAGAATGCCTGCTCTTTGTGATGTTGACGTAGCCAGGTGCCCTGCTTTATCGCTTTGTAAAGTATGTAGTAGTTTAAAAGTTGAATAACATAAAATAACATGATATAATGTTATTTATGTTATTTCCCACGTGAAGAACTCCTGTAAACCTTGCAGTATTGAAACTCAGTGAACAAGGCATCTTAGACAAGCTGAAAAACAAATGGTGGTACGATAAGGGTGAATGTGGAACCAAGGACTCTGGAAGTAAGGTCAGTCGCTGCAGGTCTTTTCATACTGATTGCTAAAATGCATTTTGACCTAATTGTTCATATGCAAACATCTAGAGCACATATGTTCCCAGATATGTTAATCCTGACACGATACTATAACTGACTACTTGTTTTGTTTGCCTTCAGAACAACACATAAAAAAACACTGAAAACTAGTTTTACTCTACACATACTGTAGCATAATATATATTTACACTTTGAAACACATGACTTCACTGTTTGCAGACAATTATCAATTTTTAGAAATTGCTGCATGCACACATTTTTTATTCATACCATACAATTTTGAATTGAAACCATTATACTGCTGTTTTCCATCCAAACTGTTAGTTTATTGCTGGTCTTATTCATTGGTATGTGAAATAGTTTCTCTGGATTTCCCAAAGGCATCCTTAATCTGACAATTTCCAAACTGACCTTTAAATACCATCTGAGCACTTAGTGGTCAAATGGTATTTAACAGTCATGGCTCATAGATGGAGTGTCAGAGTAAGGAATATTTTAAACAGCTTTGATTAGTGTAAAGAGATTCATATGCTGCTAGATTCACTTTTTAGGTTCAAAAAGGGAATGTACTATCTTTAGGACTCTACTATATACAGGGTTAGGATTCAAATGGTAAAACTCACATACAAATGAATTTTAATATATGTAGTTTTTTTTTAATAGCAGCAAAATGGTTCAATTCATCCTCCACAGCTTGCCACTTTGATTGTACAGATGCAGTGTTTTGCAGGTTAAGTTTAACAGCTATGATAGTGAACTAAGAATTGTAGACCTGTACGACCACGACCGCCTTCCGCTAGACGTGGTCTCGTAAAGAGACCATAAAACAGGCAATAGATAGCAAGTCTCTCTACATTCACCTTCCCAGCCCCTTATAGCAACTACATCTTGAGAGTAGAAACTAGACGCATTTGAATTACTCTAACTTTTCTTATTCTTAAACAGCTATACCTCAGAGGGTTTTCTAGACACATTTAGCAGCCTCCTCAAAGTTTCTGTTTAGTCATAATGAAGCAGGGTGTAAATATGCTGTAGGTTTTGTGTTAGTGTATATGAGGTCAGCCTCAAAGTGCCGGTTAAAAAAAGTCTTAACAGTGGTCTTTACCTCCCCCAGGACAAGACAAGTGCACTAAGCCTGAGCAACGTGGCAGGAGTCTTCTATATTCTGGTTGGAGGGCTTGGCCTGGCAATGACCGTGGCTTTGATAGAGTTCTGCTATAAGTCACGGCAAGAAACCAAAAGACTGAAGCTGGCAAAGAATGCTCAAAACTTTAAGCCAGCCCCTCCGCCAAACACCCAGAATTTTGCCACGTACCGTGAAGGCTACAACGTCTATGGGACAGAAAGTGTAAAAATCTAGAGGGTATGTTTTTTATTGTGGCCTCCAAACTGCATTAAGGGCAACCACTATTTTTTGATCATTTTAAATAAGTTGTATTAATTTCAAACAAGTTAAGCTTTGTTTTCAGACCACTTCACAACTTAAAGTTGTAGTAATCTTTGAGTTTTGTTTGAAGAAAACGTGCCACTGTTTGATCAAAGACTGTGCATAAAAGATGGATGTACACTATATGGACAAATTTTATTATTAATAATTTTATTTTATTATTGGGCCACACCTCTTAATAATTGAATTTAGGTGTTTCCTTCAGTCCCATTGTATATAAAATCAAACCCTTAGCCATGCACTTTGCCTTTACAAACATTTTTGAAGGAATGGGTTGGTTTAAAAAGCTCACTGAATTCTAATGTGGTACCTGAAGAGGATACCGCCATTGCGACAAATTACTGTGTGAAATTTCTTCCCTCTTTAACATATTTCACCATCAAATGTAAGTGGTATTATTGCAAAGTGGAAGGGTTTAGGAACTACAGCAACTCAGCCATGAAGTGGCAGACCACGTAAAGTTGCAGAGTGGGGTCACCGAGTGCTGAGACTCTTAGTGTGTAAAAATTGCCAACACAGCAACTGCATACAAGCATCACCAAGCACAGTGCACACAAATGGAGTGGTGTAAAGTATGCCACCACTGGACTGTGGAACAGTGGAAATGTGTTCTGTAGAGTGACGAATCATAGTGCGGAATGCCAGGAGAACATTAACTGCCTGACTGCATTTTGCTAATTGTAAAGCTTGGTGGAGGAGTGATAATGCTATGGGGCTGTTTTTCTGGGGTTGACCTGGGCCCCTTAGTTTTAGTGAAGGGAAATGTTAATGCTTCAGCTTACCAAGATGCTTTGGACAACTGTGGTTCCAACTTTGTGGGGAACAATTTGGGGAAGTTTTTTTTTCCTTTTTAAGCATGACTGTACCCCAGAACACAAAGCAAGGTCCACAAAAGCATAGTTGGAGGAGTTTAGTGTAGAAGAACTTGACTGGCCCACAAAGAGCCCTGACCTCAACTCCACTGAACACCTTTGAGATGAACTAGAATGGAGATTGCAATTCAGGTCCTCACATCCAACATCAGTGACTGACCTCACAAAGGCTCTTCAGGATGAATGGCAAAATTTCCAACAGGCACACTTAAAATTTTGTACAAAGCTTTCCCAGAAGAACGGAAGCTGTTAAGGGGTGACCAACTTCATATTAAGATCTATGGATTTAGAATGGGATATCGTCAAATCTCCTGTTGGTGTAATGTGTAGAGGTGGAATATTACTTTTGTCCATATAGTGGAGCTTCCAGGTGTGAAAAAATGAAGCCTTTGTAGAAGTACCTTAAACCTGCAATCTTTTTAAAGACTAGCGGTGATGTTTCCTTTGGCCAGACTGAGAGGACACCCCAAGTAAGCACTTTGCTGATAAGTTTATGGTCTTATGGAATGGAAAAAAATACATGTTTATTTTTTAAAATAAGCACCATTATTTTCTAAATTATGGTACCCATTAGAGTCAAAAAGGAGAAATGTTTTTCACTTTCTCAATTAGTGCAACCCCTCTCTTGTCACATGCCACCTCAAAACAGAAAGATGGCAATGGTCGAAATGCTCAGATGGAAGCTTCTCAAAAGGACTTAAGTTATTACTAGGTGAAAGGAACTACGTCCATCTTTTCTATACAGTCTATATCTTTAATGCGTCAAATTAAGTCATGGTTCTTTTCACAATCCAATTCCTTCCCTTAGTCATTTACAAAGTATTTAATCTTGTGGATTATTAAGCTTAGTATGTAAAGTTCATTTAGCTCTTTTTTCCTTCTTTTTTTAAAATCAAGTTTCCCTAACCTACTGCAGCTTGTCTTATGTTTTCAGAACTGATGAGCCTGAAGTAATAATTTTCTTAAAATCAGTTAACTCATTTTTCTGAGGCAATAGAAGTTGAATTGAATAAATGTGGAATTAGACACATAATAATTTTTCACGTGATTATCTTCTGCACATCTTTTGGCTTTGCAGAGCTGAAATGTTTCAATTTCTGCTGGTGAGTCTGGATGGAGACTGCCACTCTGTGTGACCCCGACACTCTGAGGGTGGCATCCTCGAGGCAACAGCCTTCGTTGTCACCAACTTGGACACAAGCCTACAAGTCAACAAGTGCTCATTTTGGGTTTTAAACCCATTACACTAACAGAGGGCAATGTTGCAGCTGGACTTTTGCTTATGGAAACATAGGATTTGCCTCTCGTAGTGCCTTATGGAGCATTTCTGCGTCATGGCAATGCAATTAAAAATTCAATTCACTTGAAAATAAAAAACAAATCTGTGGAAGTAGGGCAAAACATTCTTTCAAATGACAGTTAAATGAACTGTTTTAATTTTAGCTGTTTTCTATTTTAAAGAAGAAGAAGAAGAAAAAAGCCATGATTTGAAATCAAAGTCCTGAAATACTTACTAAGTCATTTGAATCCTTTACAGACATATTTTTGTGGTGAAATCTTAAGTTGGGTAAATGTTATATTTAGTGAAGTAAAGTCATTTTCTTGTTTTTCTATAAGACTATTTTAAGTGTCAGAATATCTAGGACAAGCATCGATCACTAGAGTTAAGCATCAATTTACCTGACAATAGTAAACCCAGGTTTTTACTCAGAAAATATCAATAATATGAAATTAGGTCATCCTAAACAGCTTAGGCGGTGTTATTTTCAAAGCCAGCTGGACATCATATACAACTGAAACTGTTTTAGATGCTTGTTTTTAATCAACCTTGTGGGACTGCATTTCTTTCGACTGCCACTATTTGAAAAGAAGGAATTCTTTTATTGAAAAGCGTTTAATCACTTAGTGCCATAATATTGAAACTGGAAGAATCATAAATACTTTAGAGACTAAGAAAGTGACCCTTTTTTACGTGACAGAATATTCACATGGTTTAACTGGACTTATGGTTTACACTTTGTACACACTTTAGAAGTTGTTCTCATGTAAGCGCAGTATCTGCAACTGTGATTCTCAACATTATTTTGGTAAATGATAACATACCATTGCTTCTTTGGTCGTAAAAAGCTTTCTGTGTCTATGCATTATGCAGAGGGTGAACCTGTACATTGAGGGAAGAGCAGTGAATGAAACATTTGTCTGTTTGTATAAGTGAACTTTTATATACTGAAGGAAAAAATCTACAACTGCTACAAACGATGTACGCCTACATTTGTTTAGTATATCAGGCTTTCTCATCCATTTCTCCCCAGAAAAAGTGCATGTGGATTTGGTGATAGTTTTAACAAACAGCAAATCGAAATTGACCCTGGTTTAGTTAGTGTCTATTAATGACAACTGATTTGGGTTTAGTTTTTCCAGTTCATTTGTAACAGTACCTCAACCATGAGAGTTGCATGTATGGACACAATGAACCTCTGTGGAGAGGTCTTGTACAAAGGATTTTATTACATTTCCTTAATAAAAGCAGGTTTATATTCATCTGTGGTCTCTTCTTTAAGAGTCAAAAATGTTTTTGGAAAACCTTTTTTTAGAGGTATGGCTAAAAAAAATTCACAGCCTTAAATCTATCTAGTGTGAAGGAGTACTAGGGCCACATTAAGAAAAAAAATTGGAGTAATTATTTTGAGAATAAAGTCAAAAGTCCAAAAGTAAAGTTACAACACTATTTTGAGAATAGTTGAAGCACTGATTTGAAAATAAAGCAGGGGTGTGTCAAGAAGAAGGAATGAGGTGGCACCAGTCCCCCCGAAACAGGATTGCCCCTTCTCCTGTGACCCCCCCCCAACAATAACATTGGCAGGAACAGGAAGTATTTAAGTAGAGATTTCAGGTAGCTGTAATTTACTTGACTATTTATTTTCTTGACAATTTTTTCCTTTTACTCCCTACAGTTTAACACAAACATCTCTTACTTTCTACTCCTTGCATTTTCAAAATGGGCTTGTTACTTGTGTCACTGCACACTTTCCAGACATCAAACCTAAAAAGAGGGAACAGCAATGCTTACATGAGCCTGAAAATGTGCCCAATGTTTTCCATACTGATTTGATTTCTCATTATTCTGATTTACTGTGGGCTAACCTCTTTTTTTAAAACTCCTGGAAATGCCCCTGGAAGAAATTTGAAAATGTCTAAAATAAAGTCAAAGTAGTATTTTGAGAATAAACATTTTGTGTGGGTTTTATTTTAGAACTGATGCAACTTTCTGCACTCTTCAAGGTCCTCATACTTGTTACACTAAATTTATACACTAAAAGAGAAATAACATCTTTGTTATTAAAACCAACTGAAGTACAATTCCACTAACTTGTATACCCAAGTCATTTCAGCAGCAGATCCAGCAGCCATGCTTGATTTGAAACTTTATGCTTGACATTTTACTTATTTCTTGAAATAGTATTTAATCTTTATTCCCAAAATGCAAAACATGGAAAATATGTCTGTATCCTAGTTTTTTATGAGACCATAATACTCCTTCATAGTCTACACCTGCAAGACTCAGTGTAAACTGAAACATTTAAAGAACACATAAACTGAGACATGTGGGTTTAAACTTTTCCCATTCAACTGAGTGACTGTCCTACAGATACCAATGTATTCACAGAAAAAGTAAAGGTAGACACAATATCAAAGTGACACACTAGGAAAACTATTATTTATTGTATTTTGTCATTTAAAAAAAGCTTACACTCATTGAGTACAGCAGATAAAATCTCAAAAAGTCATTTTGAAACAGCTGTATTTGGAGTACAGAGTATCAGATTTTTTTGTGTGATTTTTCCTTTACAATTCTACATTTGAATCAAGTTCAAACTGACTTTTATAAATTATGTAAAAACCTGATTAACACGAGAAAAAAAAATCACAAAAAGACTGTATGGGACATAAAAAAAGTAAAGAAATAACATGATGTGAATTTCATGTTACCCTCTTTATTGTACACAATATACAAACTGGTCCTTTGTATCATTTTTCTCACTTACAACTACTGTCTTACTCGGATTAAAAGGTGGAGATAAATAAATAAAAGTATCTATCTCAAAAGGATATGAGGTAAGTGAGCATGAAAAGCATGTTAACTCCAATAAAACGAGCAAAAAGCAAAGCCTGACACTGTACAAAAAAGTACACATTTTCAAGCATGAGATTATTGAATCCATGACCAGATGCTACCAAGACATCGTTTCATACAGTAACCACATTTCTAATTAGAAGAATAATAACACTGTGATTACGGCAGCCTGTTGTGCCCATATCAAGTAATAAAAAAAGACACATTCACCCAAAAAAGAAAACAGTTTCCGCTGGTTTACCGTATTTTGAAATGAAAAAACAATGAGGTGGTCTGTACGTTTAGATAACTACAGCTAACAAGACTTGAAATGGGATTTATACAAAAAAAAAAAAAGGGCAGAAAAAGAATACGAGTTAACATGGTACAAATGGAGTTGCAGATGTCTTGCAGATAAAAAGCACAGCTTCTCCAGTTTTGCTGCAGCATGTGGATCAAGAGAAAAAAGAATAAACATCAAATACTGAGCACACAGTTAAAGCCATTTACAAAGAAGCTAGAGGCATCTTACCTTCACTGATTAGTGCACATTATCTGTGCTTGTCGGAGGATTTATGAGTATGACTGTTAAGGAATCCGTGAAATACTTGAAGACTGAATTGCGGACTCTCAAACATATTTTTTCAGTATACACACCTGCTTTGTTTTTCTTGTCCAATTGTCAAAAGGGCCCAGTGCAGTGCAGGAGGATGTCCTCCAAATAATACATTCTAAATTAATTTGAAGGGAAAAACAATTGAAAACTGTTTAAAGTGCTTAAATGACTTCCTGATATGAAGTAAATAAGCAAAATGGACAGGGATACTGCCTATGAAAAGTTCAGCTAGAGTTAGCTGAGCAAGTTAAAGAGTATATGAGCTGTTCAGCTCAATCAGAGGAGAAATAAGGCTACAATTAAATGTTCAAATAAGAGAAGTCAAACAGTTTCAGGCTGAGGATTAGTGTGCTAATTACAAGCTCAAGTCCCGTTGGCTGGTTTCTCAGGACAAATGTGGTACATCTGCCACAACACTTATTGAAGCTGAGTGTCATTAGGGATGCATTATACGTAAAAATAAAATTCTCCCATACCAGAAAAGAAATTTCATGCTGTGAATAGCTGCAGATACTTTTAAATATTTCTACACAAAACTTAAAATTCAGTGTTGAAAAAAGCAGTGAGATAGAGACTGCATTTTACAAAGAGTACATAAAATTGCCTACACATTTAAACATCACTCTATATTTAAGGATATTGCTTTTTCTCTTCTTTTCCTCCACTGCTGTCCCTCTTCTCCTTCTTTTCAGACTTCTCTTTATCATGTCTGGACTCCTGTGGTACAAAAAATAGGAAAAAATATAAATGGTAATGAATGTGAACTGAAACTTCCAAAGTATTGATAGAAAGTTCTTTAGTTGTTCAGGCAAGCGTGACAGTGGCAGATGGTGACCAGCTGATTTTGACCTTCTTGCCGCCAGAAGATGTCCGCTCAGGTTTCACAGAGTCGGCCTTCTCTTTGCTGGATGATTTAGATCTTTTGCTCTTCTCTTTTTCGGCTGACAGCGGGGAATCACAGGAAGGACTTGTGCTCTTGCTGGTTTTGGAGACATCTGATAAAAAAAAAAAAATGTTCAGTTAATTAAACTTTTGAGTTTTACTTGCTGGTCTGACAGTACCTTCAGATTTGCACAGACAAAAACACTTACTGGTTCCATTCTCATCCTTTCTGCGTTTGGCTTCTTGGCTCGTCTCACGGTCATTGACAACGTGGTCCTAACAGACAAACAATATGAATTAATGACAACATCCTGACAGACATTTGCATTTACCTATAATTATATCCATGTATGAACATTTTTAAACCATAGCTTGTTGCTACTCCCTGTCCATTTAATATAAAACAGAGAAAAAAATCACAGGCTTAACTTCTCCAAAAGCCTATTTCACATAGTTTAGTAAGCTTGTTAGACACTGACTCTTTTCCGGTCTTTCCGATCCTTTTCTTCCTTCTTCTCTTTGGATCGGCCTTGTGTGTTCTCTGAATCTTTCTTCTCCATCTCCCTCTCTCTGCTCTTGGACCGGGCAACTGAATTGAAGTTTATGTGGTGCTGCAAAAACATATTACATATGAATAGAACAAGACAGCCAAAACAGTCAGGACTGCCTTTGAGTTTTAATATATTACATTTATTTTGATATTTGTATTGCAGTATAAATAATAACCCACAATGATAAAACAATTTGAAAGAAGGCTATTATAATCTTCTTTTTTACTCCACATCGATGAAAAACTTCCAAATACTGACTGATAACTTATATAGGCATTCCATTTTTTCCACTACAGGTTTAAAGTAACAATACTGTAATACTGAAATTATCAAGTAGGACACAGTGGCTCGAGTGGGTTGAGATTTGCCATTTAGACTGAGGTGGAGCTGTCTGTCAGTAGGCGAGGTCTCACTTAAGGGGTGACCATAGAAGTGGATTTAAAAAAAAAAAAAAAAGATATCAGGCTTAAAAAATAAAAACATCCATCAGACAGATTCAAGTTAGTTGCTTTGTCAAACACAAGCGTGTTTTGCTTTACAACTGGGAAACATTGTTACATTTTAACTAGCAATGCTCAGCCTGGAAGTTTTGCAACCAGAATTGGTCGAGCTGACTGATCTGGTCTGATCTGATTACATAACTCTACTAAATACAGCACGGTCTGTCTTCAAAAAGCATGAATGTCTGACACAACACCTAAGGTAGTGACATTACATACAGCCAGCACATGCAGCTTAATAAACTGCTTATGAAGGATCATAAAGTAATGGAAGTAGACAATTTCATTATCGACAAAAACAAGCACATCCTATGGGAAGGGTTAAAGGCCTGGATAGTTTAGCTGTGAAGAAGAGCAACAAAAATATCAAGTATTGCACTAAATACAGCGCGATACTAAACACAGTGTAATACCTGGTGAAATGTGTAATGTTTTTAAAAGCTGCTTTGTAAAGTTCATGCAATTTTATGCGACTGTGTTGATTTATGCAACTTATGTTTGATTGATGCTGGTCAGCTGCAAGCTGCCCTGTTATATAACGTGCAATTATGCAGTACAGCTTGACTTATGTTGAGTTTTTATTATTAATCACTGGTTTGCTGTCTTGCAACCCTGTTTTAAGTTTTATTCAGTTTTGTGGTGTTTAAATACAATGAGAAAAACACATTTATTCATCAATTTAAAAAAAAAAAGATCTTTTTAACTTCTCCCATCCATCTCCAGTTTGTTTAACACAATGACAACAAAGACAAATTAAGAAGCTAAAATATTACCTGTCTGTACCTTCAGCTGCTCTGTACACAGACAAATTTCTAGATCTTAAAGTTTTGCAAGCTGATAGCTGCCAACCTGTCTCCTTCTAAAAGTAACACCTGTAGCATGCAGGGGTGAGTCTAAGACCAGCAGAGCATTCACTCTACATTTATTTTAAAGCTTTAGTTACCTTTTTATTGCCTGAATTAAATTTATAATATAAACATATAATTGCCTGAATTAAATTTAAAATATAAACATATACCTACTAATAAACTGTGCATTATTCTTATAGATTAAGGTATTGAATAATTAAAATGGCAGTGAAATTCTGCACATTTTAATCACATATATTTAAAGGGACACAATGTGGTAACACCTTATCTTATTGCCTTCACCGTTTAACTGAGAGGCATTTCTGTAATTTAGTTTGCCTCTGTTGACATAAAAAGGGGCAAATAAACCAATGACTGTTTAACAAAACCTGAAGATAATAACATTCATTCATTTTCCTCAGCTTATCCAATTTAGAGTTTCACAGGATTACAGATTGTTTTAGTGTACCCAATAAATTTCCACCTTAAATAGTAATGGTTGAAAACTGTAGTGTAGGCCATTTAATTGGGATTTGTTTTACTTGTTCTGTTCAGCAAAGTCAAATCGCTCTACAGACCAAAGTGTGTGACATGTCATTTGAGACGTGCTTGTGACAGGGTGTAAACTAATGGTTCCACCAAAGATGAGCAATAATGTTAATTAGGTGCATGCTTCCATTTATTGGCAGGTGTAGTTTAGCAGAAGGAGAAAAGTTCCCATGTGAAACTGCTCACCACAAGGTTTATAAATTTTTATTGTATCTCCAAGAGTCAAAAAAAATATTAAAGACCCAGGTTTGACAATTAACATGAACTTCTAATTTTCCTTTAAATGTGAGATCATAGGAAGAGACTGAATCACAAGACATCTAATCCAGTGTATTTCATGTCAGGCATTTTTGACTTTGTGAACAAAGCAACAGTTTAAGAAGGAGCTGAAGAGTTAGTTCAAACCTTGGATGTGGACTCCTTGGGTTCGATGCTATTGTCCTGTAGGGATGAATGAAGATGACAGATGAGCTGGGAGGGGGTGGGGGATTGGGAGGAGGTTGTCAGACAGCAGCAGAGAGTTGGAAAAGAGGGTGGGGGGGATTGGGGAGTTGGGGCTGGCCGGACCAACAGCACACTTCTCCCTTGACCTCTGACCTTCAAGAACTAAGGCTTTG
>VUQH01089703.1:10005-20713 GCA_015106775.1 Etroplus canarensis | reverse complement strand
GGTCGTGGTATTTGTTGGGGATTTCTGGTTTTTAACTTTGCTCTTGTTCTGCTCAATTGCTTCTTTGCTGAGGTCTGGGGTGGAAGCTGCAATGGAGAATTAGGCAGTGCTGAGGAGGCGGCCAGTTTTCTGTTTTCCTTAGCCAAGAATCAGTCACCACAATAAGCATTATATTTGTGTAAAAGGATAAATGAATCCACTGCTCCATTTGGTTCCTCTTGCAAAAACTTACCATTGTTTCTTGTTAATATTACATTTTCAGAAATAACTCATTGAACGTCTATAACATACTCTAAGGAGGCATGATCAAAGTATGATTTTGAATAAAAATTAGGCAGCTCTTTTTGTGGGCAAACTGCACATTCTTGCATTTCTGACTGTATGGGGACGTAAGCAGCAATCTCATAGTTGTATGAATCCATTTCCCCAGTATTAACCCTTTTATTTTATGATAATTCATCTTTTTCTGATATAAAGCGACTGAATCTTGCCATCCTTTCTGAGTTCCTATGTTTCAGTTTTTTATACTTGCATTTGTTAGTTTTACTATCTGCCACAGTGTCTTTTCCATGTTCTGTTTGCCACAGCATTTTTTGTTTCACCTGTATTTTGCTACCAATCAGTTCCTTGTATATTAATAAAATAGGTTATTCTCTTTACATTTCATTTGCATTTGTGCATTATAAATCCTTGTGTTTTACCTTCATACGGTTCTAGTTTCTTTCTTGTTGAATGTTCATTTATGTCTTTGATCATTCTCTCTCAAAAATAAAACATAGTTCAATAAACTTATGTTTTACCTGAAAATTTTTGTCTGGGTTCATAATTGCTTCCAATAAGGACTTCATGTGCTATAAAAATTAATAAGCCTGGATACGTACATTACTATTTATGCAACCAGTTTGGTATAGTATAAATATTTTTAATTCAGTGCTCTATTACAGAAGAGCTTAAAATAGGGTGAGCAGATCCCAACAAATTAATGTGGGGTAAACAGTGTTTGTATGGCACAATGTGGGACATGTTAGCAATGCTAGGAGGTAGTCTGTGATTTTCATAGCTAAAAATAAAAAATACAATAAACATTTGCATTTAGCATGTAAAGGTCAAATACAACCCTAATCCAAAAAAAGTTATATCAAAGTAAAGAATATTCACAATAAAAGAACATTAAAAACCTATCAAATGTTGAAAGTAAGGCATTTTACTATTTCACGAAAAATACTAGCTCCTCATGAATTTCATGGCAAGAACATGTCTCAAAAAAGTTGGGACAGGCTATGTTTATCATTGTGTAGCATCCCCTCTTCTTTTAACAACAGTTCATAAATGTCTAGGGATTAAGGAGACCAGCTGCTGGACCTTTGGGAGAGGAATGTTGTCCCATTCTTGTCTGATACAGGATCCCAGTTGCTCAACAGTCCTGGGTCTTCTTTGTGGTATTTTGCATTTCATGATGAGCCTAATTTTTTTTCAGTGAGCAAATGGTCTGGACTGCAGGCAGGTCAGTCCAGCACCTGAACACTTCTACAACCAAGCCATGCTGTTGTAAAAGCTGCAGTATGCAGTTTAACATTGTCTTGCTGAAATATGAACAGACTTCCCAGAAAAAGACATCATCTGTCAGTCCTCTGCATCAATATTATAGCTCCACGTTAATCATTTTATAAGGCTACTTTATCATTAGAAAACCCTTTTGCAATTGTGTTTCAAAGCTAAAAGCCATTGTGCCAATAAGGGAGCAAAAAAGGAAGCATGGCATTCTTTAAGTTAGTTTAGTATCTGAAGCATCACCAGTTGTTTGTTTAAGAAAGATGTGAGAATAGTGCTTAATACCATCAGTCAAGCATAGTGGAGGCAGTGGGGTTTCTTTGGAGGTGGTAAAATAGGACATTTGTATAGAGTGGAATGGACCTTGAGGAAGGAAAACTATCACAAGATTTTGCAACACCATGCCATATCCTGTGGACAGCACTTGATTAGGACCAGTTTTATCTGCAACAGGACAATGACCCAAAACACACCTCCAAAATGTGTGAGTAATATTTAAAGAATAAGCGGTCAGTCAGAATTCTGACAGTAATGAATTGGCCAGTACAGTCTTGTGATCTAAACCCTATTAAGCTGTTGTGGGAACAGCTTGACTATTTGGTAAGGAGGAAGGCCATCAAGCCAATCCATCTGGTGGGAGATGCTCCTGGAATCACGGGGTGAAATCTCATCAGATTACCTTGAAGAATTGATGGCAAGAATGCCTAAGATCTGCCAGACTATAAGTGCTGCAAAAAGTGTTTTTTTATGAAGACAATGTTTGAAGAACACATTCATCATTTCCATTAAAATCATTATTTCTAACTCTGACAGTGTCAGCATGTCCTGTTCATTTGCTGTACTTCCTATTCGCACTAATTCCATGTTTGTTTCAACCAAAATCAAGAGAATTTTCAAGTAGTCCCAAACTTTTGAGCAATAGTTTAAATAATATGAGGACAAAAGAAGGAAGCTTATTTTTATAGTCTCTTGTGATGGTCTATATGTACCCTTGTATTCTCTGTTATTCCTCTGTTATTTCAGCTGCTGTTCTGTATGGAAGCCATCTCTGGGTTACAGTAGGAACATATCCTCCAACAGAGCCATATCTGTTAGTAATAGCATTTTTAGCCAATTATGACACACAGATATACCGTGTCACTTCATGCCATATTTTTTGTGCAACTGAAAAATAACTCCAGCAAAAAGAAAAAAATGATTTCTCAGTATATACTGCTGTTTAATTTTCTATGTGGTAGTTTCCATTGTATTTACCAAAATCTTCAAAGCTTGCAACTTTTTGGTGACTTGTTGCTTTCCCTGATTGGCATAGCATTAGACAGGCAAACCTTTATTTGAGTGCAATAAAAAGACTTCCCCGCTTTTTTCATCAGGTAAAAGCCAGACTTCAGAAGAGCCAGTCAAAATGTGGGGCATTGTCTCAAGATGCAGGACAGGAGGAAAAGGGATAAAAATGCTGCGCAGTCCAACATCAAGAGGGACATCTGGTCACTGTACAGTACTTTAATATTCTGTCATTCACAAACTTACAGATGCAGTGTTAACAGATTTTTAACTACTTATAGTCATAGATCATAAAAACAACCAAAACCACTTTTTTTTCCCTTTCAGTAACGTATAAAAACCCATCTCATACAAAGCCTGGTACAAGCATACAAGAAACCTTTCTACGAGTAAAGTGTGTACCGAGATGTTTTTATTTTTTAATTTTGATAAGTGTGTATACAAACACTGCACAGCCAGATCAGTTGCAATATATTTAATGATGCTTCACAAGCTTATAGTATATGCAGTATGTACACAGTATCCATATACCCTATATTTTTTCAGCTTAAGCTTCTTCTTCTTTGGTGTGTTCATGTGGAGTTGCTGTGTGCATGCCTTCGGCTCTACTCATATCCTGTTTATCTTCCAGCACAACCTGTTGCAGGCAGCTTACTAATTGCCATGGGACAGTGCCAAGTACTCCAGTGACAGATGTTTCAGCTGGATGGCAGCTAATGAAGATCGGCTGGAAAACATCCATTGGACTATCCCCTGGAGGGGTCCCATGATTCATTATGCCTGCATTTGTGCCAGAGGCCACTGGATCCATATTATCAGCTAGGACAGATCCCAGTAAATTTGAAGGCTTAGTCATGCAATGAGCTGAAGGTTCCTTATTTAAATGATTAGTGTGTTATTGACACATTTTGTATTCAGAGAAGCAATATTATCTTTTAATTAGCTGGTCATTGTTGTTATTGGTTTCCAGCTAATACCCTTTGGCAGTTTAGCATTTAATGACATTCATCCACTGCTGGTTTAATTTCTAAACTTAGAGGGAAAAAATCCCTGCTAAAAGTGGTTGCCCACAATTTTTCATATTAATTTATGTAACAAGAGTATTTACTGTGACAGACGAAGCTCTTCATGGTCTACTACTGATAAAATATTGACAAGTTTTACCTAAAAAGAACCAAACACTTCAAAATATTTGCACCCATATTTTTACTTGCCAGCCAAAATCCCCAAAAGATGCTGGTATATTCACATAAATGCATAATAAAGTAGATAATTTGGAGTCAGGCATTAGGTGAACATTTAAACCTATTTCCTCCTCTTTTTTTTTTTTTTGGTTTCTATACTCAAAGATGACATGCCCCAGCTTTTCTGTTTTTTGTCAGAACTTTATCATTTGTGGGGTACCTCCTTTTATTTAAATGTTTGCTTGTAATATAATAAATCAAATATAGTGCAAGAATAAAAAAAAAACACAAGGCAAGTGAATAACCACGGTACAGGAAAAGGCAGTAATTATTGTTTTCGGTCAAATATAATTGCTATAGCATATAATATTTGGGTATTTGCCTCCCAGAAATCAAGAAAAACATATAATCTAAGTTATAAAACACCACTACTTTACCATTTTCAAAAGTAAACCTTATTACCTGTATGAGAGCAATCATGTTGTTACAGAGTTTGAAATTCTTTCTGGCTATTTATTTTAGAGTTGAACTCTTCAAGTATAAATTCTCCCTCATGGTTTAACAAATGAACCTCTAAAAGTATTCAGTCTCCTTCTGAAACATAGCTCAGTCATAATCACCTAACTAAGAGGATATCTTACGAAGTATGCATTTATGACACATACAGTAGATTTATAGCTTTCTCATAGTTCACACTTCAGACTACCTCATTATTATCCTAGTGGTTAAAGAGGTGACGAAACAGCCGTATGGACGGCACTCGAACTAGACAGATTCAATAACTGTCAAAGGCCCACGAGTGGAGCATGTATGCTAATCACCCCAGAGAATACAGCCAATTGATTCTAATTGGTTTCCTTCGAATGGCAGAGGGGCGGCCAAGGGGTTGCTCTCAGGGTTCAGATGAATGGAGGCAGGTCTAATCCAACACACAATGAGGCATATGGGACTGTGTCTTTTGCAAACCTTTGGACAGAATAAGGACTAAAGCCTGAAGTTCTTCTCTCTAAAGGGGCTTAAAACTGAATGACTGGGAGTGGCCTGGGAGTCTGGATGCATAATTCACAAGCTACCTTCCTGCCAGTGTGTAACACCAAAATGAATTAATCATGGGTTGGTTAAAAAAAAAAAAGGGCACACAGATGTTGATACATGTAGCAATAAATACTTTAATTATAAAAGCTATCATGGCCTTAGGGTTTTTGTTTGTTAGAGATTTTGATTATCTGAGTTTGGGTTTGTTATTCTAACTCAGTGAAATTTTGATTTCTGTTAAATTTCAGAATTCCTTTTTTGATTTATTTATTCTAGTAGATTTCAAGCTTTATTTCTTGTAAAATCATTGAGTCCTTGAATCCAGTACTTTATGGTTTTTTACTTTATGGTTATTCTAGTGATCAGTTTTGATATCCAGTGTATCGGTCATTGTCTTGATTTTTATGAGGAGTCGTTTTAGTTCTCTCTTGCCCAGCGAGTATACATTTTATTAGGTACACCTGCTCACCTGCAGGCATGGTTCCTAGTATTTTTAGAAATTTTTAGAAACTGCTCATCAGTTTGGATTTTTCAGTCAGTCAGCAATCATCTCCAGATAGTGTAAATTAGTGCAACTCCTGTCAACTATCAACAGGCTTACCAAAATTTCACAATGAAAGACTGGAAAAGCATTGCCTGGTCTGATGAGTCTTGATTTCTGCTGCAACATTCGGATGGCAACATGATGGCAACAACATGAAAGAATGCATCTGTCCAGTGTTGTATTCATCTTTTTTGCTGCTGGTGAAGAAATGGTGTGGGGAATAATTTTCTTTGGCACATTTTGGGCCCCTTGAGACCAACTGAGCATCCTTTAAACACCACGCCTACCTAAGTTTTATTGCTCAACAAGGTGAGCTATTGTGGCACCCTCAAACTGGTTTCTTGAACACGACAATGAGTTTACTGAACTCAAATGGCCTCCACAGTTACTAAAACTCATTGTAATGGAGCACCTTTGGGATGTGGTTGAACTGGAGATTTGCATCATGAATGTGCAGCCGGTAAATCTACAGCAACTGTGTGATGCTATCATGTCAATGTGGACCAGGATCTTTGAGAATGTCTTCAGCACCTACATGTATGCAGTGCTAAAGTAAAGACTGAAATTTGTACCTTTATTGATGCCAAAGGAAATAAAAGTGTAACAAACAAATTATTTTTGTAGTTTAAGCTGCAAACTGGGAGCCCATGGGAAAGTTGTTGTTGTTGTTGTTGTTGTTGTTGTGTTTTTTTTTTGCTATATTACAAATGCACAATATTCCACTGTCATTGCTGATACTTTTATAATAACTGTCAGATTTCCATCAATACACTCAGTTTCTTTAGCAAAGAAAATAACTGGTTGCATACCTGCAAATATTATAGTTAATTATTAATAAATAAATTAATTCATTAATAATAACATTGTTACTATGCTAGAGGACTAAGCCACACAAATCTAACAAGCATCAACATAGTCTTTAAATTTTGCTAACTCTTTAGAGGTCAGAATTGAATATTCTATTGTTGCCCTGAGGAATTTACCATCTCTTCTCTTTATTAGTAATGTAAGGCATGTGTCTGATTTAATACACTTCTGGTATGGGAGGATGTTAAGAAATACCATAATCTTCCTGCAAATACATCATTGCACTCTCCAGTTGCTTTGAATCCACTTTCCTACTTCTCTTGGGGACACTGGACTCCTGGCTTAGATGGTGAAGAGTGTCTTAAATATTGGCTACTTTCGGATAGTATTTTACAATTTTTGGGACACTTAAAATGCCTTTAATTTATCTAATACTCATTTTTATAAATACAATACCCTTAGAGCTCTCTCTGATTCAGAAACAGATGATATCCCCAAGAACTCAGAGAGGAAAAATCTGAGTTATATATACACGCTGTTGACCTCTATGACCTCTTCATCCTTCGACTTTTTGAAAAAAGTCTGTAAAAAAGATATCAGCATATTCTGGAAATCTATTTGACTCCAATTTGCCTTAAGAAATACATTGTAGTGTTTCTCCACTTCTCCACAAGTATAAATTGGAAAAGGATACATTAACACATACATTTTAAATTGTCTTAAAATATATGTTTATTTGTCTTAAAAACACTATTTTGTCCAAAAAAATAATTAAATTTGTCACCTCTTTTATATCTGTTTTTTTATCTGTTTAATTCCAAGGCTGAGTTGACTGTCAGCCCCGAAATTGAATGCCTGCTGAATTTTCTTTTATATTTGGCTAAAAAATGCCTGCCTATTCTGTAGTCATCCCCACATTTATGTTCTGTGTGTGGCTAAATCCGGCTGATAACTTATTACCTCTGGAGAAATTAACGGTTAGCTAAACTGAATTTGAGGAATTTAGGCAGGCCCCATTGATATGAAGATGTGTTTATTTATGAGTCTATTTTATTTATAGCTTATCGATATGTCTGTTACTTATGTAAACCCTGTAAGATTTATTGTGTGCAATATGACTTGTATACGGATGCTTTGTTTGTCCGATTGTTTCATTAAATGAGAAAACAAAAGAAAAAAATGTAAATTGTGAAAACAAAGGATTTTTTGTGCAATATTACACTTTCATGGCTGGGATTTTTGCAAGAAGTGTCAGATTTCCACCAGTAAACTTTAACAGAGAAAAAAATATGTATCATCACATACCTGTAGAGATATTAAATTTTTAAAAAAACCCATTAAGAATAACATTAAAGGATTCTTCTAATTAGCAAGAAATATACTTTAGGCACCAAATGTTTCACTCTTGTGAAGTGACTGATTTATCTTTGTGATATCAAAGATTGCTCTTATTTATATCATAAAATAATCAAAATATTGTGTAATATAGTCTCAGTTTTAACTGTCCAGGCCAATTCCACATCTTTACTGACTATGCACTTAGCATAATGCATGGCGTCTTGATTTAGATATGTATGATATTCTAAAAACATACTCCGTGCACAGTTGCCTTCTCTGTTTCTTTTACCATGCTATCCTTCCTGTGTTTATGAGATAGTGCCAACACAGTGACCTCACTGAAAAATGAACCCAGTGTTTTCCCCCGGGGCAAAGCCTTACTCCTCCAAAAACTCCTTTGCCAGAAACCCTGAGCAATTTCTCCTATTTTCTCTGGTAAAGCAATACCCTCATTCTGTTGCATGCCATCATGCAGTGCAGAAACTTTCTCTCCAAGCCTAACCCATTGGCTCCCATTGTAGAAAGTTAAAACATAAGTCATGAGCATATCTCCTTGTATTTGTCAAATCAGTCAGGCTGTAGCAGTAAAAAAATGTAAAGTATAAAGTACTTCTAAATATTTATATAGTTCATTCAGCCTGTGTCCATACAGATGCTGCCCTTCCTACACACTGAAATCCATAATGACCTCATTCATGCTAAGTCCAAAAGAAAGAGAAGCCAAGCTGATCCCTCCCAGTTTGTCCATTGTCAGGGGGCTAGTAGTAATCTGGTTTCCTGGTCACATTTGGAGAGGTGGTATTGGTTTTCAAGAAAGCCTAGCCTCTGCAGTGCAGGTGCCCCAGAGATTTAGTTTCATGCCCTTTATGTGGAGCATTTACCATCTGCTTGATCTGACTTAGTAGAAAGGTCTGATGCTTATGGAGGTACTCTTGTGCTCAACTTTCAGATTTGTCTGAGTACTATTTGTCAGCAAGAAGAGAGAAGAAGAATCAAGAATTGTTAAATTTGCCACAAGAGAGAACAAATCTTTATTCTTGTTAAAAAAAAAAAAAAAGTCTCACGGTAGCATCGTTTTGTTAAACTACTTTGTTTCCACAGACCATTTTTGGGTCAAAGTCACAGACAAACTATTTCAGACGTTCATTTCTCTGAACGGTATCCTTGCACACCCTTCCTTTCACCTACTTGAAAACATCCCCCAGATGACAAAAAAAACTCAGCGCTCCGACAGTACTCCAGTCAGAAGACAGAACAAGCTTTGGAAGAAGATCATGCAAGACAGTTCTTCTAGGGAGAAGAATTTAAAGCATCCAGCAATGTGTACAGCGTCAAGCAGAGCGCCTGGGGGGGCGAGATGGATGCCAATCTCCTCCCTGTTTTGTCACACTGTCTCTTCTGTCAGCAGACAAAGCTGCCATAGATCCAGCTCATATATGGAGACTGACACCTTTCACTATGGGACCTGGGAAAACACATCATGCACCTGTATGATTGACGCTGAGGCACTTTTACCTGGCTGCCTCTGCAATCCACATGAATGTGGCAGAAGCACACTGCACAGAAACCTACACCACCTTGGGAAGAAGTCATCATCGGCTTCTTCATGTTCTACAAAGGTGAGGCTGATGATAATTGGCTTCAGCCACATTCATGGTAAGCTGATCATTGTGTCATGGTTGCTGGTGGCGCTTGGTTTCAAAGAAACATCAGCTACCGTAACATACAGCTTTATAAATCCCTAAAAATTTCAGCAGGCTTTAACTGTAGTAGTAGAACTACCACTGCAGAGACCTTTAATCTCTGGCAGTAGCTCACACCATCTTCAAATTTAACTATGTAACGCTAACCATACCTGCAAACATTTATATTTCAAAATCCAAAAGTGCATTGAGGTGACTTTTGTTGTGAATTGACACTATATAAATAAAACTGAATTCAACTGAATTGAAGTATAACTTTTAAATTATGCATCCCATGTGAAGTTGTTTTGATGACACAGTATAAGAGTTGGGTTTGTAAATATTTTTCTTATTAAACTAAATAGAAAAGTACAGGTATATGCACTTTTTTTTAAAAAAAAAGAGTCCCTAGCTTAACCAAGAGATGACCAGTGATTTTTCTGATACGATGCCCTGGAAAATGTACATTTCTGTAATGTTTCAATTTTTTTCACTGTTATACTTTGTAGACAGTGCATGTGCACTCTCCTTGGTGCCTCTTTCCGAATGTAGATGTGTTACAACAAGCCTTTTCATCTAATTTTGCAGATGTTATACTTACAAAAGACACTGGTTTGGCACGGATTGTTGGGGTTTTCTCTTTAACACTGCAGTATCTTTACCTTACTGTGTGAAGCACCTCGAGGTGACTTTTATTGTGAATTGGCGCCATATAAATAAAATTGAATTGAATTGAACTGGCTGCAATTCATTGTCTACTGTATGGTTAGAAAGAGGCGTTGTTGATGTTTCAGTTTGAATTAATGAAATCTAGCTATACCAAAGTAAAGACTCTCCATTACACACAACAGAAGAGTCACACATGGCATGACTCACCATTAGGCAGTTTATTTTTGTGTGTTTTTCAAATGTCAGTGTCACGGCTAAGTGTGAGTGTGCAGGCGTGGACCCAAATGTAGGACTTAGAGGCAGACGAATGTATATAAAATGGGCCTTTATTTAGCCATCTACAAAGTAACAGAGTCCAGGGCTTCTTCAGGCAAAACCTCAACCAAAGAGGAAAACACTCACAGGCAGGGAAGCAGCACTGACGACACAACACCAGGCAGAGAAAGGCAGGGGAATAAATACATACAGACTAACGAGGCAATTGGCAACAGGAGGGAAGGTGACACCAATCAAGGGCAGGAAGCAAAGCTGAACACAATACACAAGACTAAACAGGCTTCAAAGTAAAACAGGAAATAGAAGACCAGACATAAGTATAAACTATGCAGACAGGG
>VUQH01089701.1:5876-17291 GCA_015106775.1 Etroplus canarensis | reverse complement strand
AGGCCACTGTGCTCTTAGGAACCTTGAGTGCTGCACAAATTCTTTTGTAACCTTGGCCAGATCTGTGCCTTGCCACAATTCTGTCTCTGAGCTCCTTGGGCAGTTCCTTCGACCTCATGATTCTCATTTGCTCTGACGTGCACTGTGAGCTGTAAGGTCTTATATAGACAGGTGTGTGCCTTTCCTAATCAAGTCCAATCAGTTTAATTAAACACAGCTGGACTCCAATGAAGGCACAGAACCATCTCAAGGAGGATCAGAAGAAATGGACAGCATGTGAGTTAAATATGAGTGTCACTGCAAAGGGTCTGAATACTTATGACCATGTGATATTTCAGTTTTTCTTTTTTAATAAATTAGAAATTAATAAATTTCTACATTTCTGGTTTTTTTCTGTCAAGATGGGGTGCTGAGTATACATTAATGAGAAATAAAATGAACTTTTTTGATTTTGGAAAATGGCTGCAATGACACAAAGAGTAAAAAATTTAAAGGGGTCTGAATACTTTCCGTACCCACTGTATTTTCTATTTGTGCCATTATCATTTGAAAGCAGGGTTTAAAATGACTTGCAAATCATTTTAAACCCTGTTTTAATTTTCACAGTCCCAACTTTTGAGAACTTGTACTCAAATAACTTAGATATTCAGTTTACCTATAAATGTAAACTGAATATCTTTGAGTTTTGTAGGAGGAGAATGTCATTGTAGGATCAGTGAAACTGTAAGATATTTTTCACATATTTCTGATATTTTAAAAAACCAAACAAGAAATTAAAAAGAGATGACTCAGTAATGTAACTGACTGTGGAAACAATCTCATCAGAGGTTTTAAAATAAAAGGCCTTAAGTGGACTAAAGAGCTAGGAAGGAATGTTGCTGATAAGAAGGAGATTGCACTGGGTGCTGTGTCAGTTTGGAGCAAACTCGCGCCATCTGGCTAATTAAAAAAATGTTGAGGTCAAATATTCATAATACACATGACTGAGCATCATGCCGTGTAAGCTAAATTTCCAGCCTGCTGCTGCATTAGAGCCTCACAATTGGGCTACTATTTTTTTTGGTCACTGCCTTACACATTACGCATAATGGAGTTCAAATGTCTGTCATGCAGAAAGCAAAGCTAAATGCATATTTCACAGTCAAAACAAGTCTGCTGATTTTAGTGGTAATTTGTAAATCTAAACCCATCCCCTTACTGCATCAGACTAACAGCCAGGTGTAGCAGCTATGTATAATCTTGTATAAAACACAAAAAGATTTTGTACATGCTGTTCTGTAGTTTAACATATTATACTATGCCCTGTAGCTATGTTTAACCTTTCGGGGGGAAAAATGAATCCAATAAAAAGTCAGAGTCATAAATTTGCTGCAAACGTATATGTCTCACTATATTGCAAATCTATTCTGTAGCACGGTACCTCTTTTTGACAGTGTACACCAGAATTAATAAATATAAGCTGTTTCTATTGCATTTATCAAAATAACATGCAGAGAAAATTGAGTGGAGTGAGACACGCACACTGAGGTTCTAATTAAACTCCATCAGTGAGGCAAATAAAAAACAGCTGTGTGTCTCTTACATGCAGATGCGCTTATAGATACATAAGCAAAATATTTCACAATACCCCCCCAGCTCACTCACTCTCTTGTGCACCAACACAGACAAAACCTCAGTACATACAGTGAAATATGAGCCTACATCAATAAATGAAGCATGCCACTGTCTGGCAGTCTACCCCCCCCCCACCACATGCCCAGAGCAAACAGATGGTGAATGTTCTGTGCATATTTAAGATGGTACCTGACTGGCTACTGTGGCCTGAAATTTGTATCATGCATGAGTCTTAGTATTTACCTCAGAGTGGCCAAATTGTACTGCTGCATGTGTGTTCTACTTAACCACCACAGTTTATTTATGATTCATATTTTAAGGGGGTGTGCAGGCTGTGGAAAGTTGGCTCCCTGATGAAGAGAGCCCTCAGAAGGCAGGAAAACGTCCCAGCAGGCACCCACACTCATGACGCCCCAAATCTCACACCCACAGCTTTTGTCACCCGAGCCAGAGAGATGCACGGTTTTGCATTTGTGTAGTGAAACAATGGAAAAAAGAAACACTCACATTCATTATTATTTAAAAAAAACCCAAAGTTGACCACCATGGTTCATCTTCAATTTTGCAGTCACAGCTAATAGCTTTAAAGCTGTACAGTGATAATTAGTGTGTAAATGCGTAAATGTTTTATTTGTAAATTTCTGACACTCTACTCACATTTTTCTTTTTGTTTTTTCCGCCATCTGCTACACCAGATATCTTAAAGGTGTACTAAACAACGACAACTCTAGGGGAAATACTTTTTCTTACTTATCATTGATAATGACAATTTCACACAAAACGATAGTGGGATTGAAATGCCATTCGCTTACACAACACTGCCAGTAGCCATTTACTTTGGCTGTGATTCACTGTCAACTATACGAAAAAAGATTAGACCTCTAGAGATGTGAGGAATCCTACTGACAGTTTGGGCTAAGGCGAATTACTTGTAGATTTACACCAGGGGAGGAGATGAGTCAGCTCCGATTTACATGGCCTCTGCAGTAAATGACACTGAGTGCGACACAGCAGAAGTGTGTTTTAGCTGATGTGGACTATGGCAAAGAACAAAGAGCATGCTTTGAAAATATATCCCTCTAGAGCACAGCAGTTTAGGGTGATTTCTTACAGTTTGACTGAACAAAGCACAAAACTGGCAACCCAGAGGAAAAGTGATACGTGTTCACACCAAGTTACTTCAGCATTTGGGATGTACAACTATCTCTTGTGAAGGCAAGTCAGGTGGGATTGGGTGACTAACTGAGGAGCTGACACCGGACTCTGAACGGCAGGGGTCTTATGCGATTGACTCTCCACCTGCTCTGCCTGCCCAGTCTCACAAATATTCTCCCATTCCCTGAGAAGAACTACTTTACATAATCATAAGCCATTTTGTGTGCATCATTAATTCAGTCCTGACTGAAGGCATTTAATCATTCCTTGGAAGAGGTGCAGGCTCTCGCAGTTGTGTTTGATGATTTTAACCAGGCAACACAGTGTCTCATTTCAGCACTACAGGCAGCCCAATAAAAATGCTGAAAACCCTCTATAACCGGAGGAGACGTTCATGATGATTTTCTTGGCCTTGTGGGGAGAGGTCACTCTTTAACCTACATCCCTGCAACAAATGAAGGCTGCCTTGATCCAAGGCTGTCACTCAAATGAAACAGGAGGACCGAATGCAAATGAAGCTAATGTGAATTTCACACTGCCATTCTGCAGTGAGGATAATCAGGGAAGTTTTTTTGGGTGAATAAGACAGCTTTAATTGTATTCTTTTGGGCACAGTTATAAAACCACTAACCTCTTCAGCTGTCAAAATGGCATAATGAAAAATTCAATCTTTCTCTAACAGAGAAGAGAAAATGCTCAGGGATAAAAAGTAAAATGCAAGGCCATGTTAAAGGGCTTCCAAGCTTCACCTCCAAGAGGCATTTTTCAAAGTGACATGAGCACAGATCACTCCAACCAACTGTACTTCCTCTTGGGCAAAGTGCCTACACCAGCATTAACCTTAGCAATCTCCCTTCCTTGCTTTCACTCTCTCTTTCCTTTACTTTGAGTCCCATGTCTTCAAAACAAAACCACAAACACTATGCTGTAGCCTCAGTCCATGAGCCTCTCAGCCTCCTGCTGCATTTAGGCCTGCATTACCTTCATTTTACATCAGATAGGGCCTGGTTCACAAACACAGAGGCCGTTACGCAGTTTGGACTACACTGCGGAAGCTAAGAACACAAACAGCCGCTGGCCCCTGAGCTGAAAATGATTTTACTCATTCACTGTCATTAGCCTCAATAATGATAGTGTGCCAAGACGACGAGGCTGCTGCTAGCAAATTAGATGCAAGGGATTGTGATGTGCCTTCTGAAAGCAGTACTGAGGATGGGTAATGTATTGCCTCCAAGCAACTCTTGTGTTCTCAGTCAGCAATAACAGACCACACATTTCTTAATGAAAACGTACACTGCTGTGACAGACAAAACATCACCTTTAGTTTGCCCTGTCATTAGGGTTGAGCTTAGAAAAGATGCATTTTAGATTTTACTATTAACAGGTCCATAATAAATTGAGGAAGAAAACTGTGTAAAGAACATATAAGCATACAACAACTGGTGGTCATCTTTTCTGGTATCAGTGTTATTTTTAATTTTATACTTCCCTATCTTATACTGCAAAAACAAACATTTATGTATCATGTCTAATATGACTTTCATTCAAGAAAATTATAAGATTTCTTAGATATTTTAGATAAAATTATTAAAAACAAATTTAAGAGAAAGTACAACTTAGCAACACAAAGCTATGAATTGGAAGAGATTACATTAGTCAATTTTTCATACAACAGACAAAAGTGGCTTACCAGTTAAACAATGAATAAGTCCTTTAAATATTCATGTTGCTCTTAAATTTTCTTTCTTTCAAATGAGCTTTTTATATCAAACTTTGATCATCTTCAGTGCGTCACATGTGGGGAAAATATAGTCATTACTGAAAATAAAATCCTGACAAGGCTCAATCAATCCTATTAAAAGCAGATACACTGCATTAATGACCAGACTGCTGCAGTTCATGATGTATTATACTTCACAATGCTGAAAGAAAGGTGAACTCGGCTTCTCACTGATGCATGCAGAATTCTTTGCTCTGTACAACTACTCAATTTGCCAGTCACTCTTCTACCCTCAGTGCTTTAATATGCATTTAAAGATGCTCCACATTAACTATTATTGTTGCTTTTTCAGCCTTTGTGTCAAAACTGGACTAATTTGAATGATTCACTGCACATATAGAACATATTTGCATTTTAATTTTAATTCATTTCTGAAAGTAAACCTTTGCTTAAGTGTTAAGTATGTTCTGTGTTAGATAAAGCACAGTCATCAGTCTTCATGTTCCCAGAGGTTTCTGTATACAAAGGGGCTTACTAATTTGCGTTAAGTGAAAGATGAAACCTTTTTACCAGCACATCAGAACAGATGCAACAAAACTGTAAATACTCTAGTGGAGCAGTAATCAGTCATCACTTGACTTAAGAGGTGGAAAAAAATTCATTGAAGCATTATGTTAACACTTACAGTGTTGAAAGTGAAGACCAAAGCACAGTGTGTGGATGTTTTTCAATGATGCCCTGATTTACATTTGCACATCACGGGTGCTCTTTATGGAATATGTAAACGTAAAATTTGACAACTGACTATATTTAGCTTTTGATACGATGGCTGGAAATACAATTGATCCAATTATGAGACATTCAAAACAACCTGCAGTGGTGATAATATAACACTAAGAGATCCTCGTTTTAAGGTTGACAAAAAATGTTATGTATTCTTGAGTTATGTATTCTCTTATGTATTCTTCTTCAATCTTCTTATGTATTCTCTATATAAGGGTTGACAACTGAATATATTTATCATTTGATTCAATGACTGGAAATACAGTTGATCCAGTTATGTCTAGTTCAAAACAATCTGCAGTGACAATGATATTTATAACACTAAGAGATCATCTTTTTAAGGTAAACAAATTTTTAAAAATGTTAAGTATTCTGGCACTGGGCACAGCATTCTGAGAAAAATACTAATAACTAACTACAAAGGAAGGACTAAGCCCTACAGTAAGACTTAAGTAGAAACACAAGCAGTTAAAATTACAAGTAAAATCTTTCTCCATCCCTCAACAGTTAAACACAGGTTTGGGTAAATTGAAATAACTGATTTTGATGACAAAATTCTGCTAAGTGTGATCAGTGTGAAACAGGGGGGTTTTACATAAAAGAATAAAAAAGCCAAACTATCAAAGCAAAATGGAAAAATACATCTCTTCTCTGTCATGTAGTCTAGCCTGAGGCAAAGAATTTGACAGTCATCTTTCAAAGTCTGCTTTAATGGGATGTGGCAATTTAAATGCTGAATGTGTTCAAGTTTTGGGGGGCAGTTTTAAAACTGTTAAGACATGCCCTACCTATACTTCATGCCAGTCTTCACACTTTGCTCACTGGAGGAAGGCACACTCTGAACAGAGAGCTGTCCAAGACTGCGAGCCACCATCGCCACTGCTCTGAACTTGCTGCGGGTGCCTGTGTTGGGGCTGTTGGCATTCTGTCGATTTAGCCGATCCTCTGTGTTGCGGCTAACCCCCCCACGGTGGTCCGTGCACACTAATGACACCTGCATTCTGGCTTCTGGTCAACTGTCCCGACTGCAGATTCCTTAATTAAACTCTCTTCTTTATAAATCAGGTGAGGCAAACTCCAAAAGGTGGAAAGTCCAAGGATTTTCTCAGGAACGTAAGACAGTTGAGTTTCAAGAATCGAATGTTACGCTGTGCCTCTGTGAAAAATTACTGCCCAGTCTCCACACTGACTGACCAGCTTAAAATGTTGTAGAAAAGAGATAGAAAGGTAAAGGGGGGTGAATGACAGATGGAAACATGTGAAGGCAGTGACTGATTGCTGATCAGGTAAAAAAATAAAATCCTGTCAAATAAAGTCCAAATCCAAGCAAAACATTATAGAAATCTGCAGGCACTGAAGACTTCAGGAATATAAAGCTCAAGTCCAACACAATGCAACAAATGAAGCATCAATTTTTCTTCTTAAGTTCTTCCTTGATTTACTCGAGTATCCTCCTCTTGCTTGTTTTTATAAATCAGAGGCTCATCAAAAGCTGGCAGGCAGATTCAAAGCCTTGCAATTTCCTTTTAAAAATTGAGCTTAGTGCTAGAGATAACACCTTTTGCTGCCAAGCTTTAAGAGTGGCAACGCACAGATCCACACAAAGAGATGGAGAGAATAAAACGCGACACCCAGTTCCAGGAGGTTTTCATCTTCCCTTCTAGATCCACGTTTGCAATTCCGTTGGCTGATGCATATTCGACCAAATGCCACTGCATGTTAGCAAAAGGGCAACCTCATTTTCACCTTCCAGCTCTCACTGTTGCTTGGTTTAAACTTACATCTGTATGCCCTGTGCTCAGTATAAAGCGGCACGGTGCACACAGGCAAGTGATGGAGGAGAGAGAGGGAGAGAGAGAGAGTGAGAGGAGGAGGAGGAGGGAAAGTGGTGGGAGGGATATGAAGAGAAGCTATGAGGAGGAATATTCAGAGAACCACAGCAGCGTGAGAGAGTAATGCACTGAAATCTTGTGTTTAGCAGCTCTACAATGAAAGGGTGGTGCATTTTGTGCTCATCTTTGTCTGTCTGTTGCCCTGCAGAGTGATTTAATTTAGTTATTCTGTCAGGAGAAAAGAGGAAGGATGAATGCTCAGTGGTTAGGACTTTGTATCGCCTATGGCCCCAGAAAAGGGGGTTCTCACGTGGGTCTGTTCAACTGCCCATGAAACATTTATTATGTAACTTTATCTATGACAATATATGTTAAAGACAGACAAATCACACATGTAACTGAAAATGTGTTATCTTCTGTACGGCTGTATTGTTTGATTTCAACTGAGCAAATATTGCTTGATCAAGAATGAAAAAATGATGTAAAACAGTACATTATCACATCATCTGATTATATTTTAACAGAAACTGATCTGACTGAAAATAATAGTCAGGTGAACTGAGCAGGAATATGTAAGAGTAAGGAGTAGAAATATGATAATGGTTGGAGGTTGAAAAGTAAACACTAAAGTGGCTGCAGCTTGATGAGATAATAGATGAGAAGCCCGCTCCCAGTAATATAATACCGAAGCTTATCTGAGTGGATCAGCTAGTGTGCCAAGGAGATAATTAAAAGAGATGCCATCAGGAGCAGGCATGTATAGCAAAGCAGTCAAAGAAGAAACCTGCAAACAGGCTGCTGCTAACTGACAACCCTATTCTTAGAGAGGCGACCTTTTGGTCTCCTGGACTTAAATAGAGGCCTGAGGGGAAAGGTAGTTTAATTGAAATGAAATCTGATTAAAGTTTCACACTGTGGACAGAAAGCAGGCAAACCAAGCTACAAATGACCTTCTGAATGCTCCTTCCTGTAACAAGAGTGTGAGAAGTATAAAGGGACCTCCTGGTGACAAAATACTAATCATACTGAATGTCAAGGTGACAGCGAAGAGATCTGGGGCCCTTCCGTTCAGCCTCAATGTCTGCTCATTTTAACAGAAGGGTTGAGTACACAATGACACCTCTAGTACAGAGTATTGTTTATGCACCATGGTAGAAACATGATGCCACAATCCATGCGGCTTTTCTCCAGAGCCCCCAGAAGTGTTGACATGTGGAAAGTACTGGGAATTGGGAAAGGCCAGGGACAGGAGCTCACACAGCAGGACAGAGTGTTAGCCTTTTTTTCTACATTAAGTACACAAAACAATCCTGACTAAAATCTCATGCCCACACTTAGATATGGGAACATGCGATCAACAACCAACTAAAAAAAAACACCAAACAAAACACATGAAAAGAAGAGACGAACTGCATACAAACACCACTGTGTAGCACAATGTTACTGAAACCACGTGACAACTGATTTTTCAACAAGTGTCAAAACCATTTTGATGCTGATCTAAAAATCGACATAGTTACTGACAAATACAGTAATCAACATAAGCTTGCATCATCTGACTGGCTAATGATCCATCCATGAATAACTAATATTTAATTTACTGCTCTTTTTGGCATTTATTCCAATCTTTAACTCCCACAACCTACAGATGCAAACTACATTGCAACAATCAGTGTTCATTTTAACAGTCCTGTAAAATGTCTAAACTAAAAATTACACCACCGACACCAACGCTTTGTAATTAATGAATACAACAAGAGCTATAAATATGCCATCAAAAAATACATTCAATCCAATAACTCACGCCTGTCACATTTACTACGCTTTAATAATTCACCACCGGCACATCTGCCAACTTTCTTTAGACTGGCAGCATGCAGTTATTCCTCGTGACTATATCTGAAAAACAAAAAAGGACAAACATCCAAGATAGAGACAGAAGAGAAAATCATTAAATATGACTGACGCCTAATCAATGTATGATGACATAATTGTTCTTTTAAAGAAATGTTAGCAGGCGTAGTGTGAGCATGCCTGGCAGATATTTTAAGAGGCTACACCTACTGCTGTCAAGTAAAAAGCTGATAAGTGAAATCATTTATTTCTCTTTCTTTAAACGAAATGAACGATTGTTCCACATGATCAGCATGCAACATTCCTGCAATGCAGTCAAGACAATACAGATGAAGGGGAGGACTTCATCTCTGTGTTACTCATAACTTAATAAACCACCTCAGTGTTTAATTCATTACTCAAGTTTTCACTTGCATGACGCATCAAACTGCAGTGCAGTGGACACGCTGCCTACTGGCTTGATACTAAACGCAGAGTCAAAGGGATTTGGACAAATGTTTGCACTTTCAGGTTCTACTGCAGTCTTTCATGTTCATTTTAATCAGGATTTCTTTTCTATTATCAAGCAAAAACAGGCTTGAGCATTAAGCTGCTTTTTATTCATTCATCACAGAGCACTTTAGGAATGAATGAACTTCTATTCACTGTTCGCCACAAGATAAATCAGTCGTAACGGATGATGAACTAAAAATAAGCAACTATAATTTTCACATATTGCCTTAGAGTTCAGCTGTTAAATTGCTGATCAGTGACAATGTGTTCAGGGGGAAACATAGAAGAGTTATTTAGAATATGTTAAACTGTTCTCTTACAATGAAAAGTCATTTTTTGTATTAATGCCGAAAGACACAACTTAACAATACCAAAAACCACATCTTTTTATTTCCCTTTGTTAGAACTGGACCCAATAGTTAGTTCTTCCTTTGAAGCACATTTTATTACAGTCCTTTCTTGTTTCATGGCCTTCATCCCCTTGCTCTGATTAAGTGCCTGATTTGAGGTTATCCAAAAAATCTACTTAGCTTTAAATATATCACAGTGAGTGAATGCAGAGGACTGGTAGGGCCCTGTACCTCACTCAACGTGTGGGGGAGGAAGAGGAGAGATAAGCTGAATGTTCAGAGCACAACATGTGTGTTTCCCTGATCACGACTACAGTTGACTAAAATTCAGCAAAACCAATAACAGCGTGCTTTTTCAGAAGAGTGAAAATGAAGAAAGAAAACAAAAGGGTGAAGACAACATTCAGCTTCAAATTCCCCCTGTAACCGCTATAAATATGAACAAATGGCTAAGAAAAAGTATTCTATCTGCTGACAGTCTTACATCCTTTATTACCAATACCAAAAGACTGCCGCAGAACACACACACAATCAAAATTATTGGCTATGTTCTGCTCATCCTTACAGCCCTGGTTAAAAAGAAGCTTTGGCTCATCAACGTTGCTATGCCATAATGAAGCCTCAGGAGTCTGTTCTAGTTGTACAGGAGTTCAGACAACTGACCTCTTCCAAACTACAGTGCACATACTGCAGCTAAGACAACAACTTTAATCAGCAGAGTATCAGAAACTCCTCTGACCACAGAAGTACTGTTGGGTGCTGTCATGAGCAGCAATTCTAAGGCACATTCGCAGTCTTATCTCTAAAAATAGGCACTGGCTCTCCAAATCAATTCCACGCAGTGAGCACAAAATACAAAGAATGCCCTTGGCATCTGAAAGGGGAAAAGGACTTCCAAAATTGACATTTTTCACCGGCATGAGTGTCACATACAGTCATTCACTAATTCGTTTTCAGGGGCAGACTGCTTCCATTGAGCTGGGATTGACACAAAAACTGGCAAGTTGCTTCACCTGATCTGTCCAAGTTAGTTTAGCAAGCAATGGCTTTTTGTAGCCCTCTGTAGGGACTACCACAGAGATAAGGATTCCCTTGAAGTGTACAAAGAGGGTTGTTATATCTTAACACAAGAGGCCTTCAAGCTAGATAACCAGAATAACCTATCAATATTAAGTTACAAGTAGTTTAGGTGGTTTAGCACACAGTATCTAACTGTTGATTAATGAAAGCTTACCCAAAGCCCTCAGCTCAGAACAATGTCAAGAAACAACCATTAGTGCAACATACACTCGGCCACATAGAATGACCACAGCTGTATCATATGTAACCATCAGCCCATAATCCAACAGTGGTTTAAGTTCCACTTACTGAGAGTTTAACTGAACAGCATTCATGAGGGTTTGAGTGACTTAAGTGAAAAGGATAGCATACCAAAGTATGTGTGTATGTGTAGGTGTGTGTGTGTGTGTACAGGTGTTCTCTGATGGGCTTCGACTTGAATCGACACTGGCAGGATCCCTCTCCGTGGGCCCACCCCACACTACACGCTGTTAAACAACTCATAGTGCAGATGAACCAAGACCCGGTGAGCATGTTCACACACACACACACACAC
>VUQH01089700.1:5132-15788 GCA_015106775.1 Etroplus canarensis | reverse complement strand
CCTCCCCACCCCCCCTCTCTCTTTCTCTCTTCCCCTCTCTCTCTCTCTCTCTCTCTCTCTCTTTCTCTCTCTCTCTCTCTCTCTCTGTCATTCAGTGTGACACACAGCCACACAACACAAGCAGCACACGACAGCTGGAGTCGAAACTGTCAGATATGGGTCTCCTCTATGAATGGGCTCATGCATACACAAGGCCTGTATCAAATATGTAGCCACTGAAATATACTGATGTTTTCTTTCCTTGAGATCTGGTGAAGACGAAAGAAGAGAGGAACTAGTGCACATTTTTTACACCATCCTCTCCCTCTGTGACTTCCCTGTCTCCACCCTCTCACTTTTCTCTCTGCTCACTCATCACCTTCAGTAATGATCCAACCAGCGGTCAGCATTGTCTTCTGTCTTTTGTAAGCATTTTCATACAGCAGATATTCCTGACAGTTAACAAGCTTGTCAACACTGGCAGACAAGTTGTCAAACAGACATGCAAGTAAATGCATTGACAGGTTGGCCATTAAATCAATTACTGTCATAGTGTACTTAGTGTACTTATATACACAACTAAGCCTTTGCTTTGGCTCTTTTGTTTGAATGACAGACACAGCTTTGCGCTCTGCTCTCAGTAAACTGCGTCAGAAGACAGCATCCAGTGGTGAGTAATAAACGGCTGCTGTAGTGCAGGCTGACTTAACTGCTTAAATCAGACCCCAGACCTACAGATGAATGAGAAAAGGAGGCCTGAGTGGAAGGACACAGACTTTAATAGCTCTCACTTTCTAAATACAGCTCTCTTCTTCACCTCTCTTGATTTTAAAACTCTTATCTGGTATTTTCACTCCCATCTCTTTTCTCTTTAACTCCTTCTGATCCTCCTTCAAAGCAGGTAGCAGCAGCTAAGCACATCTGTTCTGTTAAAAATCTTTTTATGTGAATTGAATATGAACATAATGCTGCAAATTGCATATGAAACAAGATGGATTTTATAAAGGTTTCCCATACCTTTTACTATATGTCACTGACAGATGAAATAGAGATGATTCGTGTATATTCTCAAACCATGTCACTGTGTGAGCAGAAGAAACACTGGCTGACATTATCTTGCTCTGGTACTGGTGTCAGGCCCCTTGGATTTATTAGGAGAGGTTTGAAATATATATGTCTGCAGTTTGACAGACGAGATTTAAACCAGACTAGTGGCTGTTACAATTTCAGTCTCTGTCCCTGTCCTTGCATTCCTTTGAAATTTTATAGATCTGTGAGATGCCCTGGGACTCCCACCAGTAATGATCATACAATTAAATATCAACATGCCATTTCCCTTTGTCTCTGCTACTAATAATAGTCCAGTTTTCTTTATTTCTGTCTGGTTTGTCATACTGTTGTGTTCAAGCCACTACCTGTTTGCTCTTGATAGATGTTGTCTCTCTCTGTTTGCTTGCCTGCCTCAGCCATTTTTCATCTGTTTTGCTTGTCTGGTCTGTGTCTGCATTTTAGGGCCTCCAACCTGAGCTGTACATCAGTCGTGACAAGAAATTGTATGAGGTTGTACTTCGAGACCATTGTGATTTCAGTTGGTCGAAATGCCAAAGTCAGAATGCAAAAATTTTTAAAATTATGATTTTAGGTAGATAAGTAGACATGTGTTTACCATGTCATTTAGCATGTTAACATGCTATAGTGCTTAAATGAAGAGAAAGTACTGATCATTTACTTAAGTACGAATTAAAATGCTAAAGCACATTTTTTTCCACACTTATAGAAAGTATTTTTGAAAAAACAAAACAAAAACATTTCCATTGTTTACAGAAGGCCAACATTTTCCCCAATATAGTTGAGAATGTCTTTTTTTAAATTAATTATATTTTGTATGAATGAACTACCTCTTAATTTGTTTTGTTTAAATTGTTTAGGATTAGGCATGCCCTTTTTGGAATGAAGCACTTCACATAAGATTCAGTCCCATCTGATTTAGAATAAATTAAGGGGTTGTTAGCACCATAATCATATTCATGAAGGTGTTAATTGTGCGGCAGATGTCACCTGTCTCTGCTCTGTGAAGGCGAAAAGGCACCTCCTTTTCTGCAGATGCCTCTGTCTTCTTCCATCTGCCCACTGATATGTGCACCAGAGAGGAATAGCAGCAAAGGAGAACATATGGGAGATATGAGAAGATTTATTTAACATACAATTCCAGCACCGACTAACATCACAGTTGGTATTTATGTGTATATCAGGTAAACATTTGAAAACTATGCAAGGAGGTCTTAAACTTGATCTATCAGGTCATATACACTATTTGGACAAAAGTTTCAGGCCATCTACACATTACACTTACAGGGGCTTTCATGGCATTCCACTCTAACAAGAGGCTTTATAACACCACTCCATCCAAAGACTCACTAGCCTTTGCAGGACACAGCATAGACCTGTCCTGTGCACTGGACTGGAGTTAATGGGGAAAGGCACACATATGGACAAAAGTACTCGGTCACCTGCACATTTTATGGCATCCCATTCTAAATCCATTGGCATTAATTCTGAGTTGGTTCCCCCCTTTGCAGCTATATCAGCTTCCACTCTTCTCGAAAGGCTTTCTACTTTTGTTCATTCATTCAGAAGAACGGTTGTGAGGTTAGACACTGATTTTGGATGAGAGGCCCCTACTCACTACGTCCTTTCTAGGCCATTTCTAAGGTGTTGGATGGGAGGTCAGGGCTCTGTGCAGGCCAATCATGCTCTTCCACACCAAACTCATCCATCCATGCCTTTACGGACCTTTCTTTGTGCACTTGGGTACAGTCATACTGTAACAGAAAAGGACCAAACCCAGCATTCTCACAAAAATTGAACCATAGAATTATCCAAAATGTCTTGGTAAAGTGAAGCATCAATATTTCACTTGACTGGAACTGAAGGGCTCAGGCCAATCCCAGAAAAACAACTCTATAGCATTATTCCTCCTCCACCAAAACTTTACAGTTGACACCATGCAGTCAGGCAGGTAATGTTCTTCCAGCATTCACCAGTCTTAAACTTGTCAGTCAGACTGCCAGATAGAGAAGCATGAATTATCTCTCCACTGAATACATTTCCAAAGCTCCAGAATCCAGGGGCAGTGTGCTTTACTCTACTCCATCCTACACTTTGTGCTTGGTGATGCACGGCTTGCATGCAGCTGCTTGACCATAAAAACCTATGCCCTGAATCTCCTGGTGGACAGTTTTTGTGCTGATGATGATGAACTCTGTAGTTGTTGAGTCAGCAGAGTATTGGCAATTTTCATACCTTATGCACCTTAGCAACAGTGGAATTCCATTTCAGTGCAAGGCTTAAATTCAGTGAGTTTTTTAGAACAACACATTCTTTCACAGATGTTTGTGAAGGCAGACTGTATGGCTAGGGTGCTTGGTTTTTTTACACCTGTGGCAATGGGACTGAATAAAACACTGGAACTCAATGATTAAGAGGTGTGGCCCAATATTTTTGTCCATATATTGCATTTTTTAGAATATTATTTAAATCTAACACCCCATCCCAAAGGGAAGAAAAACATTTTGATTAATAACCTCAAAAGAGGATGCAAGGAGTGTACTGGTTTTGAATTTGTTGAGTCAGAAATAAGCAAAAGAAAAAAATGTTGCACTTCACTTACTTATTCTGATAACTGTTTGCCCTGATGTCACACACTAGAAGACAATTTTTAAACCTATCACAGGGAATCATTATGCACACAACTTTTTTTCTAAATAAGGAATATGTTTGGCAAAGCTCATTAAGGCACTGCAAGTACAAGCACTTTCTCTGTGCAAACTGAAATGTTCTTTTGTGCTTTTTTGTTTCATATGTGTGTGTGTGTGTGTGTGTGTGTGTGTGTACGAGCAAGAGCAAGGACTGAAGGATAGAGATAAGAGCTTCGGCCTCAGCTGGCTTTTGTCACTAATCCCAGAAGGCGAAGAAGTAGCCGCCGATTCCATGTCATTCCCTGATTTCCCAGCCTGTTCTGAATCCATGCCATCCTAGCACTGCCCTTGTGAGGACACCAGTCTCTGCACTGCATGTTAATTAGAGAGAGATATGCAGCAATCGGGGTACAGCTGCAGTTGGGTGCTACTTTATGTAAAAAAAAAAAAAATCTGTGTGTTTATGTTTGGGGATTTCATAGCCCGCTAAACCCATGTGAACATGAGCATAAACTCTGAGATAACAGGCAGGAAAGTGTCATAATATTAGTTACAAATGTGTTCAAAGTGGTGTCAATTTCAGATGCACCACAAGATATGATCTACATCCCCCTGGTAATCTGAACCAATTTGCCAAGCACCCTACTGAGAGAGAGGCTTATAAAAGTAAAATTTGAGACTTTGATGAGCACAGGAAAACTGTTTCTCACGCTCTCCTGATTACAGGAGAATGTAGCACTGCATCACTAATCACAAGGAGAAGGAATATCTTTGTCTCCAGGATGTACAAAATTATATGTGACATTTAAAAGATTTTGACACCAGTAAATATGTAGCACACCACAGCTTTTTGTCTCATGGCAGTGGTGTGCCAATCATAACGATCTTCAGAGATCTGAGAGTGTGGAGCAGAGTGAATACTGAGGCGTATCAGTGACACACCCACATGAAAACACACACACACACACACACACACACACACACACACACACACACACACAGGACAGCAGCCTGCTAGGCAAGCACTTGTCCAGAATAACAATGAGAGATGGCAGTGTGATACTGGCACTGTCTCAAAATCGTCCCTTACTAGTGGGGCAAAAACAGCAGCACTCATGCTCAAGAACACAAGTGTGAGCAAAGAGACCAACAGCTAACCAAAACACTATTCTACTACAAACTTTTCCACTAATAGTCCTTGCAATTTTGTGCTATCCTTCTGCAGGGTACAACTCTAAATTCATGAAAGAGGGGAAGAAAGAAAAAATATCCTCAAAGTCAGATTCATTTGAATACATGAATAATTTACTGCACCAAAAGATTCGAGGCCCTTAAATTGCAAATAAAAAAAAGCCCTTAGTCTCTTACTCAGACATTCATAATTCATATGTCCCAAAGCTCTGACTGGGAGATATTTGATGTACAAGTTGTCCGCAGAAGGTACTGGGGATACAAGGACAAAACGCAGCACTTTGTCTTTCAGTGTGATTACTGAGTCATTTTGTCTTTGTACATTTCAGTCAGTGAATATCAAATGGTTGACTTTTGTTCTGCTCGTTCTATGTGTTTTTCCTTTTTTACTTATTGAATAGAAAATTTGCAGTAAATTAAATTAAATTTTTGTTAAAGGTTTATTGTGTTGCTGTGGCATACTCTGATATAAAGTGTTGCCCTCTGGTTATAAATAAACAACTTCTGTTTATGTGTGTTATGGTGTCCTGATTTAAGCAACATAATTATCCTGCCATTATAAGAAACAGACAATAACACACCCCTGCTCTCTGTGCTAATTTTCTTTTCATGCCCCTGGCTTACTGCAGTGATGGGCCTTTTAATGAAGGAGATTGGCACCAAACTTCCATGTCATATTTCTCAGTAAAAAGTGCTTTAGCCCACATGAGAGAATGTAATTTAGAAATAAATATAGTACATAAAATCTGTTAAGAGACAGAGAATTTACAGATACCATGGTCTGTTTTTAAAGCTTCAGTATAATCATACTTGACACTGTTTGTTGATGTTTCTAATGATCTTTGAATTTATCCTGCATATATAAATCATTTTAGTTTTCTTCACAGAGCACTTCTGCACAAATGATTTGACCTCCTTGGAGTTGTCTTTGTTATCTCAATTTGCTTTGAAAATGTGGTTATCAAAGCACTGATTGCCCTCTTTTAGAGCCCGTTGCTGTTGCTGATTGGCCTTTAATAGAACATGACCAATCTGTGCAGCAACTAACAAAACCATGTTTTCAACTAGTTCTCTGCAATCACTAAAAGTGTAGGCCCGAAAAGCACACATTTCTTCATACATGCTGACCTGACTCAACCCCATTTGACTTGTAGGGCTAGATGCCACGGTGAATATTTATTTATTTAATTTTATTGTATTTATTTATTTTAACCTGTCCTGTCTGGCAGCATTAGCAAACAGAATCATGGTCTGAATGCTCTGTTGTGCCTAACACATCTGATTTGCCAAAAGGAGCTCAATAAACTCTATAACTTTCTTTCCTTCTTTCTTTATTGCCAGAGTGGACAGGTAGGGGAAAGAAAGGAGATAAAAAGATGAGAAGAGTGCAGATTAGAACACCAACCACTGAATCTGTAATAAAGCATAGTTACTAAGTGTTGCAGCTATTGTCTGGTTTGTGTGTAACGGGGTGCTCAGTGTGAAGAGTGTATGTAATATGTGTGAGCATGCGCGGAGCCGCGGCACCTGACGGCAGAGCGGAATGGAGTTGGGCTGTTTTAGTTGATGGAGACGGCGACCGGGGGCAGCGTTTCAGCTAGCTACAGCCAGTACATTGTGTATTAAATGTGCAGTGCTGCCGTTAAAGCCTCATGTCTTCGGTATCCTAGCGTCTCTGCTGATTTCTGTCTGCCTCGCTACTCCGTGAAAGTGAAGGGAGTTAACCCCGAAGGAGGACATCTACTTCGGCCCTGGAGGAAGCATCTCCCCTTGCGTCTCCCGACCGCGGTCAGGGGACCGAAGGCGAGGAATGGTTAACATAAGCATACTGCAGCAGAAAAAGAAAAACAGACATATGATACACATACACACCATATGAATCTGTGTGAATGTGTGTGTGTGTTTGTCACAGAGTGTACTTAGCACTGAGGGTGGTAAGTCAGAAAGAGGCAGGTCCGGCGGACCTGGGTCATCCGCAGCCCCCGTGGGGGACGTGAACCCAGGCCACGCGTCCTAATGGCAGCCACGCCCCCACCCCAGTAGGGGGGAGAGGAAGGGCATGGACAGAGCCCCCCCACCGCGGTCAAAGGACGGGGGGGGTCCGGAGGACCCGAGGCGCCAAGCAGCCGACCCCGCCTGATATCCAAGTGGCACGCAGAACCCCCCCCCGAGACCCAACGTTCGCTACTAATATAGAAATAGAGAGGCTGGTGGGGGTGGGGTCGGGCAGCCCACAGGCGCTAGAGCCTCGGGCCCGTACCCCGGCCCACCCAGGGAGGCCAGCCATCGAGCCCAGAGATGGTCCCCATCACCACAAGCCCCCTGCCCCCTCCTCACCCCCCAGTTCCTAATTGGTGGTGTGTCTCCTTTAATTGACATGGTGCGTGATCACTGATATTGATAAGATGAATGTGAGTGTGTGTATTGTGCTTCATAATAGAGCTGCTGATTAAAAAGTAGTCTATAATCGAGAATGTGAGCGATGCCCTGGTGAAAAGAAGGTGTAATCCATGAGTGCAGGGGGATATGATCGCCATGCATCGCAAAGACCAAAATCATTTATGTATTGTTAGGGAACGTTTGCAGACTGCCAGTTTCTTTGACTCGCCGCCGTACTCAGCCTGTCAATTTCTGGGTTAAATACCAGGTTGAAGTCACCTCCTATGAGTGTGGCATCGGAGTGATCAGAAAGTGCAGTGAAGAAAGCCTGAAAAAAGGAGGGGTCATCAACATCTGGTCCATATATACTAGCAAGGCAGAGAGTGTCCCCGGTAGTGTTGTCGTTTGCGCATTCACCTATGAAGCGAAAGGTCCCTGGTTCAGCCCCAGGTGGGGGACACAAGCCCCTCTCACCATGGAGGGTTGTGTCAGGAAGGGCATCCGGTGTAAAGCCTCTACAACATTACCAATGCAGATTAATCTGCTGTGGCGACCCCTTGGTGGAGAATACAAGGGAGCAGCTGAAAGGTACATACATACTAACAAGGCAGTATGTAAGTCCATGTTTTAAATAGATACATTAAGTATTATAAATCTACCTTCTGGATCTATTATAGTGTTTCTTTTGGTGAAATGTGTCTTTCTGTTAATCAGTATGACTACGCCTCTTTGTTTTGAATTGTAGCAGGCTGAGTACATGTGAGGAAACTGTGGAGAGGTGAGTGTGTGCAGATGTTTCAGACATATGAGTCTCCTGTAAAAACAGCAGCAATGATAAACGTGCAGAGTGCAGGAAAAGAAGAAGGGGAAAGTGGGGTTAAATAAAAAACCAAACAAAAACAGTGCTAACATCAGAAAGACATTCCACTTTAACTTAGAGCAATTACAACGAGAAAAACAAAAACACATTATGCTGAATAGACCGGCAGTAATTATTCTGTGTGGACATGTATATTGAACCGATGGACAATAAAAGGACAATAGTGAGAAAGAATACAAACAAGGTGCCGGTGTGGATACAGATCACCTGACGCCAGATCAATATAGCCACGGCGTGGTTTTCTGGTCTCGATACAGCTGCCTGTTGACATACAGCTTATCGACCGTGATGACAGCTCAGGAACCTCCTTTGATTAACTTTTTCAGGAACAGGACCTTGTGATGCTCCAGGATCTCCTGGGGAAACTGGTTGTTGACACTGAAGTCCGTTCCTTTCAGTTCCCAGCTGGAGCTCTTTACCAGTTCTTTTTGTTTGTAATGTTCAAAAGGTGTGCCAGCTAACGACTCACAGCTGGGCTTGCAGGAAACTAGGTCAGCTCTGCTGCACACACACACACACACACACATATACACACAGCTGACAGAGCCGACCAGGAGGCAAGGGTCATGACAGTACCCCCCCCTTAACGGGAGCCTCCCGGCAACATACCAGGCTTGTCCACAGTGGAACTCCCTCACCATAGAGGGGTCCAGAATGGTAGAGCAAGGCACCCAAGATCTCTCTTCGGGGCCGTATCCCTCCCAGTCCACCAGATACTGGAGGCCACGACCCCGGCGCCTAATATCCAGCTGACTGTCGATGACTTGGTGGGGGGGGGAGTCGGACGGTGGGCACAGATGGCTGGACTAGACCGGTTTAATCTGAGAAACATGGAAAGTATTGTGAATCTTCATGTGTCTGGGAAGCTTAAGGCGAACAGAAACAGGATTAATGATATCAGAGATCAGGAATGGACCAGTGTAACTAGAAGACAGTTTCTTAGATTCTGTGCGTCGCTGAATGTGGCATGTGGATAGCCAAACCTTCTGACCAGGTGAATAAACTGGAGCCGGGCGCCTGTGGTGGTTGGCCTGCCGCTCGTTCTGCTCTTTGGGGCGCAGAATGGCTGCCCGGGTGGCCCTCCAGACCCGACGGCAGCGGCAGAGGTGATGCTGGACAGAAGGGACAGAGAGCTCACCTTCCTGGGACAGGAACAGTGGAGGCTGGTAACCCAGGGTGACCTCGAAGGGGGAAAAACCGGTCGCAGCAGAGGTGAGAGAGTTGTGCGCATACTCCACGCAAAACAGTTGGGAGCTCCAGGCCGACTGGTTGCTTGAAACGACGCATCGAAGCACCGCCTCCAGTTCCTGATTTAGATTCAGATTTGGATTCAGATTCAGATTCAGATTCAAGAGCTTTATTGTCATTTCAAGCACATATAGCTGACGCAGAACATAGTGAAATGAGACAGCGTTTCTCCGGGACCTGGTGCAACGTATAAACATAAGACATAAAAGTATCAATAAGAAGAACAGAGCTAGGACTAGGGTTATTGTTTTTTCCAGTTTAAAATTTAAAAATTAAAAGTTTAAAAATAAATAAATAAAGTGCAACATGTGCAACGTAGTGCAATAGTTGCAAATAGTGCAAAGAACAGATGAACATAGTGTAAAAGTCCAAAATTGTGCAAAACAGTACACAAGATGGGACAATGAAAAGACAACACAACAAGACAGTAGCACCGAAGAAGTGAGGACAAGGATAATTATACCGTAATTAAAGTATAATTACGAGATATAATTTTTACATTACAATTATTTAATTCAATGAGTCCACATTTCATTACATAATAGCAATGTGACGCTTTAAAGGGCCGAATTACATGATATTTTTGACATCGAATCGGCGACCGGATGTAGGGGCGGGGCCGGAAGCGGCCCGCAAGCCGCGAGTTTGACACCCCTGCTATAGACCATACCCCCGATAAAAGTGATAGCAGTAATCACACCACCAAGCTGGCTGATTAGGTGCACTAACTGCATCTACAACGAACAGCGTGGGAGGAGATATGTACCGAGGAAAGAGAATGAAGTTTTTAGCTGAGAATAACATAGTTAGAAATATTAGAATAACATATAATTAGAAATGTTAGACGAATTTAACAACCAAACTTCTTCAGAAAAAATGACCCACTTGCCATTGCTGCTGCTGTTGCAGGACAGGGTCAAAATGATCCCTCCTGGTGGTTCTTGGTAGTTTGGAATATTGGTGGTTCTTGGTAGTTTGGAATGTTGGTGGTTCTTGGTAGTTTGGAATGTTGGTGGTTCTTGGGTTAGTTGCTTGATGATTTGGTGGACTGCTCCCATGTGGTTAGGACACTGAAACCACGTTGTGTATGTTTCTCCTCATACCTGCTGTGCTACAAATTGACCTTCAACTTGTTTTGAAAAGTTCTGACCATCATCGAGTTTTTGCCTCAGGCTTCATTAACTAACTAAAGGGTCCACCCTGAAACAGGTGTGTTGAATTAAAATCAGTGATTCTTCATCCTGAATTATTTTTAGACACTACAACAGACCAACCAGCTAA